>DWPU01000108.1:0-10761 GCA_018251975.1 Urbanus esmeraldus
GGTTGCCAAATGTTGCAACTTTGTATTTTTATATTTTTAGCAAAACGAAAAATTTTGAGTTAGAATTCCAATATTAAACTTGTCTTATCCAAAACATTAGGTTTTTTTTTCAAATTATCTTATAACTTTGCCAATAATTTCTACTTTTATACTAAATACTAATACAACTACAAGTAAAACATACTACAGATCATTGAGATCATATACACTAGGTAATATCTAAGCATATATCTAAACTTTTTAAGAAGTTTAATTTAAAATATTGTTTTTATATTTCCAACCAGTCTCCATTATAACATCGTTGGCAGCCCTAGAACACAAAAACCACGGAGCTGCTTACGCAATTCAGATGCCAAAACCAACAGACAGACGGTCCGACCTCACCGCAACACTTGATTGATTAAAAAGTTTATACCATTGTTTTCGCTCGCGGGCCCCGTAATTATACTTGGAACGTGTCGATGTTGATATTTCACTACAACAGTGGTGTAACAAGGGCCCCTGTCACTTTTAAGGGGCCTAATATACGTATATTAGTCTATTATTAATCGAACTATTTTACTGGGACTCTTTTAACATTCGGTTATTTCGTTATTGCTTGATAGTTGTTCTACTAGTAATATTACCTATAAGGGAATGATAAAATTCTCTTGTACCTGAAGAAGTTTTTAAAGAATACTTGTTACATAATAATCTCGGATAACTAAATTAAAGTTAGTTCACGTAACATACGATGCGATAACATTACGTTTGTCAATTTTAAGCAATGAACTCGAAAACACACTATATTTGAAAACGTCTTAATTGTTGACATAGCGCGTTCCTTAACGGCGACTTATTTGTATTTCTCAATGTTTTTGGCATAAACACCTCAATAGGCTGGACTATTTACTCAGCGCACCACTTTAAACGACAAACGGCGTTGTTGGCTCCAATAACACAAAGTGTTTATCAAATAATGGCCCATGCCAACCAAAAGTACACACCAACGCGGGCAAACACGCGAACGTCGGGACAGCCGAATATTTTCGTAAAAGAACAACACTGTTTAAGGTGCAACGCATCTAATTAAAGCTTAAGGTTTCTCAGAATAATTCCAGTGTTAACAACCCCGTGTCACGTAAAAAGGACGAGCAAGAAAATACGAGAGCCGTATTCAAATTGCCCCCCGATGATTGCGCCAAGTGCGAAGGAACCCATCATTTCGGTAGCCGAAATCGAGCAAATAAAGCTCGCCTTTATTAAGGACCCCGCCGGATTGTGAACCATCAAAGGATTGAACAGAAAAAGGGATACGATTTTTATGGGTACACTGTTAACAAAGTGCGCACGCACCGCTTTTTGGTCGTAATATTTTCAAAATGGCCGCCAACGTCCCGTTGGCCGGCGTGCGTGCGCGTGAGTGATTGCTGAGCCATCTTCGCGATGCCGAGGCATCTTCTAATTGCAATGTTCGTTGACCTTTTGGGGGAGATTTTTTGTCGATCAACGTTCGATGGAGAGGTGGTCCCTATTAATCAGAATCGGACCGCCGATATTTTTTCTCGACAGTAAATTTATTTAAAGATTTTCAATGGTCCCGGTCGTTTCAATTCCATTCATACACGAAATCTTTTCTGCGATGCACGGAACCCTACCGGGGTCCATATTTAAATTGAAGCTAGCCTTGAATAATTACGGCATATCACATGCCCGGTTCGGGACCGAGCGGGCTTGACCCTGACATCTTTTGATGGCGTAATGAAGGGTTTTTATTAAATCAACGTCAGAAGTCCATTAAAGATGGGCCCCTGCAGCAGAGTCAAAGCCATCAATCAAGCGCGATACGGATATAAACGAGACATTACAAAAAGGGAGGCCAACAACGTTTCTGGACGAGATTCGTGTTTACTTTTTGGAACCTAATTTAAATGTCTGTACAATTAGACAATGTTATTTCTCATGATCCAAAGAAGCGCCAACATACACCAGTACGTCTTTGTGGTTTACTTTTTATTTAAGAACTCGTGAATATATTTTGGAGTTTTTTATAAATCAGACGCGATAATGGAAGGGTGGATAAGAAATGATGGCTTGACGGAACGCATTAATCCCGTGTCAAAAGATCAAGCCTCGGTTTTTTTGTGAAATGAGTATTGAGTTTTGTTTTGATTCTGATGCATCATAAAAACCAAACTTTCGATAAATTTGAAATGTTATACAGTAACAGAATTTTTCTTGACGGCACCACAACTTCAAAAGGAAAGAGCTCGAATAGATCAAGCTAGTCGGGATATCCCAAATATACACAAAAGCTGCGAAACGTCTTTATTCATAGCCTTCCATTGATAAAAGTGTTTTTCTTATTGGGCGCATTCAGCAATTTATTTTTGAATTCTTTTTAGTTTGTTGTGAAACTTAATGGAGATGGGTAGCATGTTCGGCTCCTCTGATCGTATCTCGTGTATTGTCAGGCGACTGTCGTTTTTGGTTTTGCCAAAAAGACTAAAGTGGTGTAGATAGTTGTAGATTGTACAGGTTGTCACAAACTTTCTAGCTCTCTTGTTGATACATTTTAGCCTAAACAACTAATTGTAAAAGTTTTAATTTATTTTAGAATTTCATTTAGATTTAGTTAGTAAGTGAAGATTTATCTTGGCAATACGCCTTTGGATGGATGGTAAACAGGAAGATGCATAACATAGTAACTCATTTTCTAACACTAACGTAGGAGGAAACAGTAATGGCACAGTAACTATAATTGATAGTATTCACACAAGTATGAGTGCTAAGACTAATTTAAACTCGACTACAAGATAAACATTAGGCTAAAGCTTAATAACAGATGTAAACAATAATGGTTTAAGTAGAAAATAATACACGTATGATATTAAACAAATAGTTTAGATGATTTGGGCACTACATAAACCTGTGAACCAGTACTTATGTTTAGAAGTAAAGGAGCGCATAGAAAAACTTAACTTTCAGAATTCATTACTCTATGACGGTGAAGCTTAGGTCATTAAAATTATAATTTGATAATAAATCGAGACAAGAAGCAGTGGTCATACATGTTTTTGTTTCGGTCCGGAAAGAAACAAGACAAAAACGTAAGGGGAAAAAAATGTGGTAGGAATAGTTTCAAAGCACGAAGACGCGTGTGCTAAGCAATTTTGACCATAAATACTTCGTAATAAGAATCTTGTAACGTGACTTAAATTGAATTGCTTGCGGGTAGTTTAAAAATTATTACGGATATGGATTTATGAGACGGACTGTCCCTTTGTTGCGACTGAACGCAATTATGTGTCTGATGTATTTATTGCACAGATTAAAAATGATGATCCTTCCGCATGGCATTCATCAGGTAATTTTTTGTTCGCACAAGAAAATAAGATCAGAAAATGACTCTACAGAAAGATTTATTGAGATTAAGGTAGGTACGTAAGTAACCACATAATATAAGGATTGAAAGAAGACCGATACATCAAATATGTGTCACATGTACTTACAAAATTATGGTATAATTGGACATTTCTTCAAATATCCAATACTTTAAATATAAAACATTCGGTACCTACCACAATATATGTTTTTTTTATAAATTAATTCTACTCTTTCATGACTGTTCACTGCAATGTTCGGTTAATGACAGTCAAAATAGCCATCGATAACCCTTCAGTTAAAAATGACCGCTGTCCTGCAGGAATGTGTATTAGATACCATCGCGGGGTGAGTGATGTACAAACGGATGGTTAACTCACACACGCTATAAACTTTGGTAATAGTTAAAAGAAACGATTTCTGTGTAGGTAATTCATAGAGCTTCTTTAGAACAAAGTTGTGTTAAACAGGTAAAAAATAGATATCCACAATAAGACCCTTTTCTTTTTGATCATATTAAATATGATAACATATTTTATTTGATACAAAATATGTTTAATGGAAACCACAAATGCAATTAGTGCGCTTTAAAATTAGTACAAACAATTACCCCTTAACGTATTTGGTAGATTCATTAAAAACACTGAAAATCGTATCCTGCTGAAATTGACTTATATTGACAAATCCAACATCCATCGTGACCAATCCAAAAGTGGTCAGTCTGAGCCACGCATCCCGACCTCAGACCTCCCAGTAGTGGTTGCGCGGGTCGGGAGTGCCCAAATGTTGGCCCAGCGCATTTATCATGTGATCCTAATGGACCCAATCGATTACCCCGCGGCGTTACGGTACTCTTAGACTACATAAACCAAAAAAGACAGGGGATCACGGTCGTCTATACCTTGTATGTGTCTACGTGTGTAGAATAATACGATAACTAAGTGTTATCATGGTCGTTAACCCATTATTGTTCACTGCTAGCACAGGTCTCCTATCATAGTTAGTTCAGAGGGATTTAGGGTTTAGTTCACCGCGCTGGCTATTGGCATTGGTAGTTTTCACACTTTTTTGAGAACTTTTAAGAACTCTAGTTGAACAGGTTTCATCGCTATTAAATCTGCTATCCTTTACTCTTAAAGCAAGTGATAATTAAGTAATTGAGTAGTAATAATGTAGACGAAAGGCCAAGCTTTAACCGCTATCATTGAAAAAAGAGGTTTTAGGCAGTCGGGTTATTGTATTTTTAAATTAATATTACTAGTTTGGTCTAGGTGGGACTTAAAGAGCGCGCAGCCCACCTTACCTTATGGTTACTGCTACCTATATACGCATCTGCATCTAATATATTTATGGGTCTACAAAAAATCTACTCAAAATTAACCACAGATGGAAAGATGAAATCCGTTCAACTTAATCTGCCTTACCAAATTTTACTACGTATATATTGTTCAATTCTATTCAATACCTATGTCTATCGCACCGCTGCTTACCATTAGAAAGGCGTACGAAATGATTGATTTTGGCGCACCAATGATAATTATCTGCAGTTCATAGTACTCGGGGCGCTCGTGCGTGAGGGCTGCGCACGCGCACATGTGTTTGTTATGTAAAAAATTAAAAATGGCAGAATATAATCCGGAACAGTCGAATTGAGTACCTTCTTTTTTGAAGTCGGTTAAAAATGCGGCCCGTTAATTATTATGATTGTTTGATCATAAGAACTAGTATGTAGGTATGAATAGCTTAACAGTATAGTACCAGTTAGACATAGAAGGTTCCGGGTTCTATCCCCGCCATGCTAAATGTATATCATAAAATTGGATTTATTATTGTTATTGGTGTTTAACTGCTTATATACCTATCTTGGTGTGTCTATGGCTCAAACATTCTACGGAATCCTTCAGAGGTCCTAGAAGTGTTAACGCGTTAATTTATTACTGACTTTATATCTAACAAAAGAACGAAAGAGCGTTAAACTCGATCTTAAGTAAGGTGAAGTTACTTTAGTTTATATTTCCCTCTTATTATATACTTGGATAGTTTTTAATATATAAATAATGAGCCATACAAAATTACCGACACGATAAAACATCAATGTATATTTGGTGAATATTTTGGCATTGCTGAGTAAGAATTTCCGACAGGACAAAGGTGTCTGAGGCATTGATCGCGTTTCACATAAGATTTTGATATAATATTTGAAACATTTTAACGCGAGATAAGAACAGCTATTCAATATATTATTGCAATCAGAACTTCAGGAACTTTAACTATTCGTATAAGTTATTATTTACTAATAATCAAACGATGTCTACCAATTTTTCGCTGCTCGTTCAATCAGAATCTATACTCTATGAATTAATCGACAACCATTTCATTGCGAATATGAGGCAATTTTATGCATTACATTAGCGAACATTATTGAAATTATAACTCTCCGTTTACTTAAGAGGTTTTTTGCATCATAATCTAGCCTGAGAAAGCAAAAAAACGATGATTGGTTGCAAAATAGACTTTAAAAAAGGATCTACCCACTAATAACTGCGGAGACATGGGAACAGCAATCCATATGAAAAACCGCAGTCTTGTATATTATACGTTAAAAGAGCCACGCACTCGAAACTTCCTCTGGCGACCGCAAGTAAGATTAAAGGACTTTCGTTACTGCACGCGATATAATAGTAAAATGACCACGGAAAAATTAAATAATGTCACCGACGCATACCGTCTTTCAAGTGTTAAAGATATTTCTTATTAAATTAAAGAAGGATGCAGGCCATCTTATTGTTGAATTGTGATGTTTGTTATACAAGATCATAGTTTTGAATACCACCAATCTTTTACTTTCGGTGGATGTCGGAACGTGCACTAATCAACAAGAAAGGCAGCATCATGTGTGGACTTACAAAGAAAGACAGATGGACATTATATAATTTCAACCATGATCTTATTCACAACAATTTTGTATTAATATAAAAATGAATAGATTTTAAGTGTTGATATCGCTTACACTTCAGAAATTCGTCGTTCCTAATATTTCCTTATTAATCCTATATTCCTCGCCTATCGCTGAATCCCTGTAAGTGAAGCGAGTGGCAGAAAAAAAACAACCGACGTCATCGGACAAGGAACACGATCTGGGCAGTCGGTGTAACCGCACTACGTGGCTCGGGTCCTCGGGGCTTATTATGGTGATGGACGGTTTAGACTGGATCGAGGCGATTATGTGCGTTTCCGCACCTTGCGTGGCTAGCGCTTAAGCTTGGTAAGTGTCACTTGATTGTGTGACGCTCTCAGGAAGAACGGCGTAGAAAAACATCAAACTTATGCTTAAGAGTTCTGTGAAACAAAGCTGTGAAGTTTTTTATTTGTAATAATTAATTAGTTAGGTATAACGATAGACAGGCTACCTGATGGCAAGTAATCACCCGACATTTGAAACACCTGAGTCGCCAATGCATCGCCGGCATTGAAGGAGAGCTCTTTTTGCACCTTTTTTGAAAAACCCTATATCATAGCTCTCCAGGAAAACCTCAGGAGGAAGATCATTCCACATCGCGGAAAGAAAGAACGCGCAAACCGAGAGTACGTAGTTGTACGAATTTGGATTTAAAGATCAAAGGCGTACCGATTGACATGGATAAAATAGGGACAATTATTTCCAAAAATAAATTCTCGCAGACGCAATAAATTTCCGAAACCGATAGCAATCGATCGAGTGCAAGGAAAGTGATATATCGCTCAATAAATAAGGTTTCCGGGTGATTTTCCTTTCAGTCGCGCATGCATATGCAAATTGGGGAATTAAGCGTTTGGCCGTGCGTGGTTCTGTATCGGCCCCTTTCGGGAGTTTTGTTAATTTATTACCCTATCGGCTTGTAATTACAAAAGGCTACTGGCAAAGATTGTAAACTGCTGCATTAAGCACCATTTTTCTTACAGTGTTCTTAGTAGCGTCTGAATCCACATTAAATATCAAATAAGCAGAAGAAAATAAACTATCATAGAAGGTGCTCTAAGATATTTGTATAATACGTTTTACGTTTCCTACATATTTACAGTGAGACTTAATAAAACTGCTCTCTACTGCAATGACGAAACGCAAAAGTTATTGATTATATTGCTCTGTTCCCCAAAAATAAATATAAATTGATTCGTTACATTATATTTGTCATATAAGGTACTTAACAATCCATTACAAAATATTAATATACGTACAAAACACTCACGATTATTTTTAAAGCGCACAATACAATAACATTCATTGTTCGAAACTGCAATTAGCCGTAATTTCGTATCGCGGATTTTATTACAATTTGTACAACATTGTCTTCTTAATGAGCGCCGTAAATTATACACATTGTCAATAAACATCTTATTGTAATCGTAATTTATTACAATTAACGGACAATGGGTGTGAGAATGATTCATTACGTTATATTACGTTACACCACATCGCGTCTGACAATAATTTTGACGCCTGCGCGGAATATTAATTATGTATCGATTGTAATAAAATTCAAATTAAATCGATTTTGTAATTAGGAAGTGTTGGATTGATTCATCGACCCTTCGTAATGTGGGATAATCGTATACAGTAATCTTATTAAACCTTTTTATATCGAACCGTATAAAGATATATGACTGTAGAGCACGGTGCTTTGATATTACATTACGTAGCGTTTGTGCATCGAGAGATAATTAGTGAATTAATTATACACATAAGCTCCGGTCAAAATAAATATTCGAGCTTACAAAAAAGAAATGTGAAAAGTACTCTATGCGAATTTCTGTAACCTTATCCCCACTTTTTAGGCTTACTTGGCCGGGCGGCAAACAATATCATATTTTTGTGGTGGAATTATAAAAAAAGTTTATCACTAACTCACTAAATTTTATAATAGCCAAAAATTGACATATGTCTGCTCTGTAAGGTTCAATACTCTATGCTTATTTGTAATTCATATCCCATCGCCCTCGATTATCACACGGAAGGGCTATGATAATAACAAAGCGGCCCTGGAGCCGTGTCGAACGACCCGGTCCTGCCCATTATCGGCCCGGGATTACACCACTTTGTCCCTTACTGGCACAATTAGTCGTGGAATGCCGTAGGCATTAAAGTTGATTAGATTCGACCACCTTCTCTTTAATAACTGCTCTTTGATTGAAATTTATCGTAGGATTTATTCCTTTTCGGTTGTTTGGTGTTTTGGAGGATTCCCTTTGTATTGACATGAAACACATTGAATTATCTTTCAATTCTTAAACACATCGTAACAATCTTCAACACATTGAATTATCTTTTAATGTGTACATTAAAAGGTCAAACACATAGGTATTTACTAGAAACGATTACCACTGTAAGAGTATTCTAGAATAGTTGTCAACCCGTTATTATCCCACTGATGGGTACGGGTCTTCTCTCATAGAAAGAAGGATATAGGCACAGGATATAGGCCTCGGTCCCCCGCGCTGGCCAAGTGCGAATTAGTTGACTTTTTTTAAGATCTCTCAGGTTTCCTCATCATGATCTTCACTGTTAAAATTAACTATCATTTAAATATAAGCAGTACCTTTTTACCACCAACCAACCATTTTTTAAGACATAAGCGAATGAGCATGGAACGCACGTAAGTGAAGTGCATAGGAGTCCATCCCCACAATATCTATAACAAGACCTATTCCATTCTTCCCACGTGGACAGACAATTAAAAAATAGCTCCACCAGTCCATCGACCCTCGCCATAAAACATACATGTATCCAACAACTAATGTTTTTTGCGCAATTATGATCGAAATATAATGATAACATGCGGAACTCGTCGCAATGCATCTAGGGGTTTGTAACCGCAACATAATCTCTTTATGCCCTTGTAATAAGGGTGTTTATTGCATGTTTTAGGGTGGTTCATATTGTGAACCGTATGCCGTCGTGATAAGGACAGTTGCGGTCAGCCCGGGCATTAACCTGGACACAAATTAGGGTTGCAAAGAATAGACAATAGATATTAGGAATGCGGAAGCGAAGGCAAGTGCAAATAAGTGCATGTTTGGTTTTTTACAAAATCGATTGTGAGTGGGAATATATGGGTGTATAGCAGAGGTTTCTGTTGCTTAGTTAGCGATGACAACTCTGAGTGAGCTATTCAAAAACCATTCAAAAACAATTATTTCAGAGTAATACCGACAGTATTAGTAGTGTGGTGTTCTAGTAGAAGAGCGTTTACGCCTTACGGTCGCAATGTATGGGTCGTCAATCTTAGGTATGAATCGTAATTTATTTGAAGTTGAGACAACATAAGGCAAGAGAGAAAAACATTTAACCGCACTAATTTATTGCGAAAAGTTGCATTTTGATTAAAAAACAGATAGACGGAACAATCGCACAGTCGGATCATAGAACAAGGGCTGATGAATGGTCTAAGATTAAACATCACAGCGTGAGTGGCAACCCTAGCTCAAATAGCGCAGGATCTAACTCATGCAGTGATTGCAGTCTTCATCGCTCGGTAGCTAACTACTGCCGTATAGATGGTATGATAGAAGGCCTGGGTTGCCCGCTTTATAAATAAACAACCAACAATGTAGCTTTGACTGAGTACCTTGATTTCATATGACCGCGGTCGCACGCTAGATCTAGACGCGGTTTAGTGGTGTTAAGCGTTTTAGGCTAAATTTCCCAATAATTATTATTATTGAACTATAATTTTATGCTATCATTATAAAAAAAGTTAAAGGAAATACAAGTAGATTTCTGACGGTTAAATCTGCTAATATAGTTTGGCTAACTGGAGACTGCAATTGATAGGCGTGATAGCCAATCCGCGTACAAAAATACTAGATTTGTAGGCGGATTAGCTCGAACTGCAAACTGATTGGCTAGTATTGCACGCTGACTGGCTTTGTACTTCAAATTGTTTGAACTGTACGCTAACTTATACTGTAAGCTGATTTTCACATGAAGACTTTAAAAAGTAACAAAATTTGTATTAACAATATTTCTGTTATTGTAACATGACAAAATTAAGTCCTGCACTTTGAGACTGTTTTTTCCTCTTATTGACTAAGCTCTTCAACAGGTTAGTTTGGAAAAAAAAATAGATCCAAAATCAAACAGTCAAGATAATGATTCATAAGTTCATGACATACAATTTGACGGTGTATATCTCGCGTGCATCATCGTATGTGTATATGTTATGGACCAAGTGATAAATGCGGGCATTTTACATAATGCCCGGGCATTATGAATAATGACTGGCTGTTTTGGGCGAAGTAATTAATTATCATTTGAACTTCGTCATTCATCACATTGCCCGGTCATTATGAATATTGCCCAGTGACTGTTGGGCTAAGTGAAAATTATACTTTTGTGACTCAATACATCTTTAAAGATGT
>DWPU01000109.1:0-10760 GCA_018251975.1 Urbanus esmeraldus
CTGATACATAGCAGTAGAACATAGAAACACGTGTAGGCGTGTAACAACATCGTGCGAAGGGCGTTGCGGGTAATGGGCGGGGTAAGTCAAGTTAAGGCGAAAAGTCACCCCTCGGCCACCCAATCGCGAGTCCGCGCCCGCCCTACAGTCAAAAAGACATCTACCAATGTCAACGCACATCCCCTTACAAGTTGACTTTTGTTATTGTTGTGTTTCAGTTTCGCGTTTGAAGTCAACTGAACTTTTTGTACATAAATGTTACACTCATGTGAAAATCTTTGGTGGTACTTACTTAGGTATATCTTTTTAAGTTGGTACCTAAATACCTACTTGCATATTTCTTAAGCTTATACAGTAACAATAGGTACCTACCTACTTATAAACAAATGTGTTGTATTCTTGTATTATATCTACTACTACTATCTACTTGGTAGCTCTACTACCAATAGAGTAAGATACATAACTATATCAAAACGACTATCAAAAAAGAACCTGCAACCTTTTGAGCTTAACTTCTGAAAATTGAGATGAACTAAACCAAACTTAACGTTATTTCCGCGCAAAGGGGACTAAAAAGCATCAGATCTATGTCTTTTTCTAGAAAGGTAGGTATTCCAAATATGCTCTAACCTGAAATCTTTATGTGGTTTTTATATGCATCCCGTAGGTAAAAATATCAAAATACTTACCTACATAGGTAAGGATTTACCTATAAGTAAGTAGGTACATAGTCTTTTAAGAAGTAGGTACCTACCTATAGTTTTGTAGACGATACGATTCTACGATATCGGCCCTATGATTTGAAGACTTGTAATCGCAACAAAAGTTAAGGTATCGGTAAACTTATTGATCAAACACTAGTTAATACTCACTTGCAGTAGTTCCCAAGTTGGAGCAAGTGGAGCTCCAAATGCGTTCGATGGCGGACGCAACAAAGTCGGATCTCCTTGTAATTGTAATTGCTTCGCGCTCCACATGAGTTCCTATAATAAAATTACTAGGTATGAATAAGGATATCCGAATAATAATTCCTAGTAAGTTATGAAGCTATAAACTGAAACTTTTCACACTAGTCGGTTAGATAGTTACAGTTTTTACTATTAAGTCAATACAGTAGTCATTTGATAAAAAGATAAGAAAGTATTTTAGAGAGTAGGTACTTACTTAGAAAGGAACAATGGAACAATTAGGTACTTACGATTGAATCTTTTTAACGTGGTACGTTTGAAATGTATCATTACTACCTTTTTTCAAAAGTATAAATGTTGCTATCTAATCTGTACCTAACTGAAAAATCAGTAAATGTAATCATCTCGTAGGTAAATGTATCTGAGATATAACCATCTTTCAATTGATTTAATTTTGTTTCTATGTGCAATGTAATTTTGTAACTTTTTTACAGACCTGACATTTGTCACTAGACATGATCATGTGCAACAGGCCAGGTGGCGGTGGCGGGATGAAGGAGTCCGAGATGAGAGGCAGTGGGCTCACGGCGCCTGCGCCCCCCGCTCCGCTGGATCCAGCCGACGATGTAGCGCTCAACGGCGCTGGCTCCGATATGCCGGTTATACTGAACTGGTTGATCCAAAATATAAGGTTACGAGGGTCTAATTACAACATACAATAAGAATAGAACTCTATATGGTACAATTATACCGTTACAACTGCCGTACTCTCCTTGTCAAGGTTTCGTAAATACCTACTCATATAAAGTGATCCAACGTAATGACACATTACGTAATAATCCCATTCGGAACTCTAAGATATACTAGTGACCTTTCAATATTATGAAGAGTCAATGAAAGTAGGTATGTTTGCTAAGTTAACTATAGGTAGGTATTGGTAATAAAGAGAATCAATATGTGAACTTTGTAAAAATAATAATACAAAATACCTATTTTGTGATGGAAATGGAAAAGGATATAGGTAAAGCATACAATGTGTACCTACTATGTATTAGAGACATTAGAGTTTTACCTACACGTTTTAAACGGAAAGTCGGAAAAGGTCAGTTAGGTACATCGGATTTTAAGTAAACTATACATTACATATACCTAAGTATATGTAGAGAGGTGTGTCTAAAGTAAAGAAAAACTTACCTGAAAATTGAATGGTTGAGACAAAGTCGTGTAATGCGATGGTGGAGACAGCTTCAACGGATGTGGTTTGTGTGCGTGCGCTAGAGGCGGCGGCGGCAAGGACCCCAATGCGCCTGTGTGCAGCTTTGGCTTCCGAGGACCGCGCTCGTGCTGAACCGCTATGATCAGAAAATTGACATAAGAAGCTCGCAGTTTAAAACATAAAGCCCCAAAGATAAGCATAGCTTTAATAAAAAGATAGAATGCATTGAGCACCGATTATACCTACCTACCGATAATTTCTATGTGTCTACGTAACGCAATTATTTTATCTATACTAATATTATAAAGAGGAAAGATTTAATTGTTTGTTTGTTTGATTTGAATAGGCTCCGAACTACTGGACCGATTTAAAAAAATCTTTCACCAATTTAATGATACAACCTTATTTACTGCTATAGGCTATATTTTATCAAATACATATGTACCTATATGCCTTTTTAATTTTTTAACGCGGGTGAAACTGCGGGAATCAGCTAGTCTGCAATAAGTTTAAAGTACCTACCTAAGAACAACCCATTTAAACTTCTCATTAAGGCAACGCAATTGCAAGTTTTGCATTAAAACGATAATTGACAAATATAATCATAATAATGTTATGTAAGAAACAAGTCTTTTTTTTATCAATACAATTAATAACAAGAATATTGTTTATTTATACGGAACCTAAGGGAATTTGATTCGATTTTGCCTTTTTTACATTTATTTTGCAATACAAAAGCCTTCCGCTTGATCGTAGCTTCACGTTGTACACGAGGATTATAGAGCCATGAACCGCTTATTGCTACCGATCGCCGGTAAGCCGGGATCAATCCGTTGAGGCCCTAACCTGCATTGAACGGATATACCTACTGTTAAATACTTAGATACATACGTATTCGGAAATAAAGCTTAACAAAAACAATAACAATAAGCTTAATAATAACACACGTTCTACAATGACTACTAGGACTTTTCCGGTATCATGAAACGAATACATACTCAGAAGCATTGACTTATTATATTTGCTCAGAAGAGTAATCTACATTCACATATGTCCAAGTCGGAACCTCATGTTATATGTAGGTATGTTAGATTCGCAAGATCGTCAAGACGCTTGGAGGAATATACCTACCTATATTCAAAATTCTATGCTTCCCATAGTTGTTTAGTGCTATAGAAATTCGGAATCAATAGATTTGAGTATTAAATTTATTGTTGCATTTATTTGAAATTTTGAGAAAATGCAGGTAGGTATATTTATGTAGATGGATGAACAAAAATTTCGCTGTTTAAAAGGTCCCCTCACGTAGCTTTACATTGTAAACCGATATTATGGAGCCAGAACCGCTTATCGCTGCCGATTCCAAGTAAGCCGGGATCAACTCATCAACGCTGTGACGTTTTAAAAAACCTTAATTTTATTTTATTTTGTAATTTATTATGTTCTCGTTCGTACATAAATGCACCTTATGCACAAATACATCCGTTTCTGATTAGACAAGATAAACTCATCGACATTGTGAAAAAGTTTTAATTTTCTTTTATTCCATTGTTTAAAAGTTTCCCCGGTGCGTAGCTTTACGTTATACACCGAGATTATAGAGCCGAGAACCGCTTATTGCTACCGATCCCCGGTAAGCCGGGATCAACTCATCGACGCTGTAACCTGCATTTAACGGGTTGTATACTCACATGCGTGTCGACATACCTATATATCAATCAATATTATGGAGCTTTATACAATTGATCAACCATTATCAAAAGTGCCTATTTTTTTTTACTTTATCATGGGATAGAAAAATCATGGAAGGTATATGTGTTTTACTACGTTTGAAATATTTTGTAGTTAGCATTAGTTAATGTTAAAAGTACCTATAGTTTTCATCAAATTTTTTTGAAAAAATGAAATATTGATATATGTATATGTACGCATCAATACAAAAGTTTATAATAATAAAACGTTCCAAGAACAGTATCTAACTAGCATTTTATTTGGAATGTATTCAAGGTCTTTCTTACCTTAAGCCTATATTTTAGGTGTCATAAAAGCAAAATTGTCTATAAAACTAAACGAAAAAAATCTCAGTCCACGTCTCTGTACTCTATATAGCAGTTTATTACAACGTCCTTTCAAACCAAAACGCATAGAACATGGAAATACAGATACAAAAATGAAAGCTTCGTAAGAGCGGCAATATGCAGCGTATAATGACGTCACGCAATCAGCTTACCGCGGTGCATGGGAATGCGGCCATTGTGCCCGCACATGTCGCGCACACGCCCGTTCCCGCGCCCGCGATCTGAGGCTTAGCGACGTGAATAGCCGGACGCTGCGTTAGCCGCTTAAATGCATTACTAAAGAGTAGGGCTTTGAACCTAGCGAGCTTGGAATTTAGAATTTGAAGTTTGCTTACATTTGGCGTCAGGTTAAAACTAACGTTTAATTAAAATTTTGCAACGTAAACATTGAAAATAACTTAGGAAAATTATTTCAGTATTCACTTAGTTTTCTACACTTCATGTCGAATAAAGTTTGTTAAGTGTTTAAGAACTTGATAATTTGAAATATACATAATACTTAGGTATGCTCATGCTCTAAATTTATATTTTCATTATAAGGGCCTATTAGGCACATAAAGGCCTTTATTTTTTTAAGCCAAAAAAGAACTGAGTAACCGTACAGGATAGACTCAAGAGATGCTGTTGATATGTTAAAATCACTATGATCTTTTCAAATCTTTTCAATTTTGAAGGGTGGTAAAGCTAGCATATTTCAGCCTGGATATAGCGGCACCACATCTATTTTCTACCGGCTCCGGGATGCCGACTGCATCATGCATACATGCAAGGAGATCATCTTAGTCTGTAGGAGTGGCAACGGGTCTGTGATCAACTTCAGGTAGAACCCCTGTCTCATATGGAGTTGTTTCAGTTCCAGATGTCCATGGGCAACGGTGGCTTCACATCAGGTTGACTGCATGATTTATTGCTATTTGTCAAACAGGTATGGTTGATAGCTCTATGTATCTTTTACAAGTAGTACGTACAATAGGTACCTATATAGAGAGCTAAAAAAAATCTTATAATAAAATTGAAACATGTATAAATATTAGATAGGTGCTTAAGTTTCCCCGTCCTGTATATCAAATGGAATCAATTGAAGCATGATGTTAACCTTTTGTTTATGGGGCGCGTGTAATCCCAAATAGAACACGTGCTTTTTTCTCGGCCTCTTCTTTGCCCTTACTACTATCTTAACAATACTTTATTTTTAACGTAATAGGGTTCATTTTCGAAAGTATCTTGTGAAACGAGGGGCGATTAAGCCAAGGGGTTTAGTTCCAGTGTAACGCGGATAAGCGAGATTTTAATTACATGTAGGTGAATTGAAAAAAGTTTTTGTTGACCGTGTTGCTCAGTAAATTACTTTATTATTATCTGTTTATAATGTTTTTCTTTCGCCATCATCATCATCAATCGATAAATAATTCTATCGCTAGGCATAGGTTTGAGGTTATACCATTGTCTAACATGATGACCAAGCGAAGTCACTGAACTTCACAAGCTGGACTAGTTGAACCCTCACGAACCAGTCGGTACCAATATAGGTAAGTAGTAACCGAAATATACTTTCCACACCTTTCATAGACAAAGAAAAAAGCGCTTATGTGACGACCATGGTAGAAGGTATGATCGGTTACTGATAGAACCCTTATTCGACTGTTATTTATGAAATTTGTTATAGACGTCCATGAGCGAGAAGCTCATGGTCGTCAGGCCCGTCTTTACCCTTTAAGAGGCCTTGGGCACACTATGGTAACGGGGCTCCATATGTCCTTGGCAGGCCACTATTTTGTTTGATTTTTTAGGATAGGCAAAGACTTCAATTTCTGTTTTCGCTTGTTCAAACTTAAGTAAAACAAATTAGAAACTCCTGTTTCATTGATTTGTCAGGAACTAGACTAGAGGGCCCCCGGCCTCTCGATCGCGGGGCTTGATGGTCGTCTATGACAACTGACAACTTAAAATCAGGTGGATTGCGTGCTCGTTTGCTTCTTATAACTTACTAGCTGATCCTCGCGGTTTCACCCGCGTTAAAAATTAAAAAGGCATACTTGATAAAATACATATTTGATAAAATATAGCCTATAGCAGTAAGTAAGTTTGTATCTTTAAATTGGTGAAAGAATTTTTAAAATAGGTTCAGTAGTTTCGGAGCCTATTCAAATCAAACAAACAAACAATTAAATCATATTTAATAACATGATTTTCTTTAATTTTCATTTGTACTAATATTAATAGTAGTAGTTAATAATAACCTTTTTTACAGTTATAGCTTCACAATAGGATTTCTCTTGCGTCTGGTTTTATGGACACATAATTAACACACACCTAGAACAGAAATCTTAATTCCTCATTCGAAATCTGTTTGACCGGATATCGAACCCGGAACCCACTGCTTCACCAGTAAGGTGACCGTCCCGCTATGAGGTCCCAATTTGACTTTCTTTATTCTTATAATTTCTTAGTATTTTAAACATTTACACTTAAACTAATTAGCTTTACGAAAACTTAATTAAAACTCTACATTTCTGTATTTCACTTAATGACGCGAAGGAATAATAACTTTTGCCAAAAGTTATTTATGTTACGTTTTATTGTGAACTAGCTTATGCCCGCGGCTTTGCAAGCTTCTCTGCTATATAATAGATGTTATTATACACATAAACCTACCTCTCGAATCACTCTATCTATTAAAAAACCGCATCAAAATCCGTTGCGTAGTTTTAAAAATCTAAGCATACAGACAGACAGTGGAAAGCGTTGTACTATGTAGTGATACGACTATTTATATGAGTAATAATATGTAATTTTTATATATGTAATTATATTAAACTGTAGCTTTTCTTTTTCTTTGTTTGTTGTTTGTGTAAGTTGTCGCTTTTGATTAGAAAATTTAATATATCAAAAATATATTTTGTCATACTTAATATTCTTATATAAGTCTGAATATATTTCATTTTTGCTGCTTATATTACCTGTAATTCCGGAAAACTTTGCCGCACGATCAAAGTCCACATGTTGTACAGCACACAGATGGTAATAACCCAGAGCCAGTAGAAGTAAAAGTTCTCGTCGGGGTTGACCACTGTTCTAGGGGCTCGCACTCTCCGCCGCCTCTGCCTGTTAGCTGCTCTGTGCTCGCCAGTCGCACCTTCGGAGCCTGTGTCTTCTACCTATAAAAAATTGCCATGAAACACATCAGCTGTTACCAATGCATTATAAGGCAAAAATGACACAATGGTTTACCCTCTGGAGATGAATCTCAAAATCCTACCTTCATATTTTCTTTATTTTAGTCTGAACAGAATTTATATATGCTAGTGTGTACGTGTGTGTGTGTATTTGTGCGTGTGTGTGAGTGTGCAAGTATTTAAATAAGTCATTAAATGATAATCTGAAGTAATTTAATTTGAAAGAAAAAGCACTACTACTGATAAAAGTTACCTGCACCGATCATTATCATACAATAATTATATTTTATTTCACAATATGGCAGACATATATAATTAATTTTACCAATTTCCAAGAAAAGTGTAAAGCAAAATAAAATTCAATTCGCATCGCTCACAAAGAAATACTTGAAAATTGCCAATATTGTATCATTTTCAACATCTTTCACAACTTTGCATTAACATCTTTCAAGATGCCTGTCAATTAGGGCCGCTAATGGTGCATCGGACAGCTGCAAAGCGTTTTACTAAAGTAGGGATGCCATGTTTATGAATATTATTAGGACAAATTATTTTTTGGTCCCAAAATTAATATTGAGGAATACAAATAAAGTGTATGTATTTTTCGAATTCACTATATGTAGAAACTTTGAAATCAAGTAATGTTAAAACATAATTATGTTAATGTTTATTTTTACTATGTTTCTCCTCGCTAATTATATGAAACTGTTCAATATATTTCAATATAATTTTTCAGTGCGTATGATTGATTCCACACTAGACTAGATTGTTTCTTTTAATAATCGTGAATTTTCTAGCATATTAAAAAAAAGGTTCCTATAATTATGTTTTTCGTAATATAATCTAGACTTATAGAGAGGAAAGATTCGATTGTTTTGTTTGTTTAAATTGAATAGGCTCCAAAACTACTGGACTGATTTAAAAATTCTTTTACCATTAGAATCCTATATTATCCCTGATGTATGCCTTCTTATTTTTATAACGCGCGTGAAACCGCGGGGATCAGCTAGTAATGTAATAAAATTATAGCGCATTACAATTATATTACGAAACAACATGATAAAACAATAAAATTGAAACGAATTTGAAAATAAAAATAAAACTTTTCACAGTTTTCTATAAAAAATCTTCTAACCCACCAGCTTAGCAAGTATAGTATTATAGTATTATAGTTGTAAAGTGTAATGGTCCGTGTAAATAGTAGACAGTGAATGAACGTTGTTACTCCAGAGTGAGTAATGGTGACGAATTCCTCGTAGTTCTGAAGCTACCGCGGCAATTTTTGCTTTATAACGTTGATTTAAAGGTGTATTTTGCAATACAACAAGGCTATAGCAAAACAGACATAATTATTTAAAGGTGGTAGAACCCAATGTGGTTCAACTCCGGCGGCACCACTGCCACACCTATTTTTGATTTATAACAGCAGTGTCAAACACTGCTGTGTTCTGGTCTTAACTAGGGATACATACTTCCGAGGCGTTCCATCTCAGTCCTCAGGGGTAGCAACGCATGTGGTCAACTTTAGGTAGGACTCTGATTTTATCTGGGGTTGATTACAAGTGTCCATGGACGGTAGTGGCCACTTACAGGTGGGCTCCGTGCTCGTTTGTTTTTTCGACAGTAACAAAGTATAACAAAATATCTTACAGTTTCCTGCGTCTCCGGTATTTGCCGCGTGGAGAATCTTTTCAAAAACGAGTCTTCTCTCTTCAATGGTGGTTTTTTCTGTATCGCCGAACTCAGCTGCACCGTCGTTCTCAACTTCATCCATCTTTGATTCGACTTTGTTCTGTTACAAAATAGATTTATACAAAGCGAAATTATTTTTGTATTTATCATAAAGTTGTAAGCAGAAGTAGCCATGCTCAATACGGAGGAAACAAGAATTAAGGCAGCTCTATTACTCAAAGATTCCTTAAAGGCGAAGTCATCTTGTTTAGAGTACGATTCAAAAGTAAATTAAAGTGTTTTAGAAACTGAAGTTTGAATCAATGTACGACTGTGTTGTGATTTGTGTAAAGTTTGTAAGAGTGAAGTTATTTTAATTAAATAAATTACGTTAGATGCGTGCACAATCTACCTCTCGACATGCGACATGGCAATTAACAGAGAAACAAATTCGAAAATGTATACCTGTAGAGTAGGATGAGTTTCTATGAAACCACGTCTAAAACTAATCTAAAACTAGTCTTCGCTAGGCTCATAACTATCGAAATATCAAACTTCATTCGGATGCAATTAAATAAACATTAATAGATCACATCTCAAGTGAGAGGAAAAGAGTTGTCAAGGAAAAACGATTATAGACACAATATTCACAAGAAACACACAATATTCAGTGAGTACGACCTACCACAGACGAAGGTAACACATTAGTCGGAAACCATAAACAAACAATGATAGAAAAAAAGTGAGACAACGATGCGGCGTTACCATCAGTTCTCGAACCTCTTTATTTTCCGCAGAGCCTGGTAGTATGCCATGACAGCTTGAACGTGTCTCCACTTATGGCCGCGTTTGTCAGAATCTGACCCGGGCCTTTCAGAGTCCTGGATGGTATTGTGTGAGCTTGAGCTCGACGCAACGATCGGTTGCCTATAAAGGGATGAGGCGTTACACGTAGGAAGGTGTAGTGTTGTGTTTAGGAGCCCTATCAGAGCTGTCAGACTTGTAGAATAAAACTCGAACGAATGTTTGAATTCAATGTATGAAGGGTTAACAGTCGTATTCATTGAAGGATTAGTGTTTTCACTATTAGTTAGGAAATTATTAGGAGAATGACAAGGGTTTTGTATTGTTAAACCTGTATAGTTGCATAAGTTTATGTTTAGTTAAACTGAGTGTGAATTTTATGAATAAGACCGTTACTTAATAACTGTTTCCGTAACCTGTATAAGGATTTAAACTTACGTTCTTAACGAAACCTCGTTGCAAGAGTTTTAGTCTTCAAGCTACAACTTCTACCTCGAATCCAATTCGAAAGCTTTTAAGACTTCACAGAAATAAAAACAACATGCATAATACAAACAGACTAGTTTAGCCTTACTAAGTGCTGATGGCACGTTCGTTGGTGTTATTTAGGTACGTGACGACTAACCAGCTGTGCGGGGTCGTGTCGTGACTTCTAAATTGCATTTAATACCTACGAGTAACTATGCATTATGCACATTGATTTTCGTGACGCTGAGCACTTGTTACGTATCGAGAAACGTTGGTACGGCTTTCGAGTTTCGTAAACATTATGGTTCCATATAATAGAAGAATATAATATATTCTGAGCAAATTAATTAATTAAAATATATTTTTGACACGCTTTCAACAAATTTATTGTTAGCCGATTACGTTTATTTTTAAAAGATTTTTTTTTATGTAATATAAA
>DWPU01000110.1:0-10755 GCA_018251975.1 Urbanus esmeraldus
GGCGGTTCATTCCGAAAAAGATCGATTTTCGAGATTAGAAATCGATGTCTAGCAAATCGACTACCAAGTCTTAAACATTAGGATCAATTCCTACATTTACATAAAATTTATTTTATTGTCGCGTTCTAAATAAACAAGGAATCAAAAATAGCATTATTGATTTGTTGAAAGGAAAAAATATTGTCAATGTTTGGTTATTTATAATCGATTCATTATATTGTTCGGTTAATCGATATCGTATCTACATCCCTAAATAAAACTTAACCAACAAATTTTTCTTCGTCTCGGTACGTAATTTATTGCTTGTAGCATTGCGTCCCTCGGTAATTCTATTTACACTTTCTCAAGTAACATTCCTTATCGCTCATCTACGTAATTTAAAGTGCGGCTAAACGGCTAATTGTTTTTGTTTGAATTGTACAAATTGCTATATCCGTTGCATAAAGCTCACGGGCGCTCATCTATACAGATTGCCCTGATTTATATTTCATTGCTTCGATTTCATCACGTCCTAAAGCGCTTGTACTATTGCGTTCGGAAATGCTGTACAATTTTTTTCGTTTAAAAACAACAGTTTGACAAAAGACCGGGTTATATTTATTTTTATCGATGTGATTCTTAATTGCGTATTAAAGAAAAATATTTATAACACTCAAAATTACTTATATTTAAAATAATTATGTGTTTGTTAGGATAATGTATAAAACATTTTTTTCTCTGTGTAACGAGTGACAGGTGTTATCTATGGTGGATAAATTTCTGCATTAACATGGGTCAAATACATACGAATTGCGAACAACAGATGCCATAATTACCATTTAAATTGAATGTATAAATTTTATCGTCATATTATACCTACTATTAATTTTGACTAAGTAATAAAATTTATGACACGGAGTCTGAACCCTGCCGTGGTTGCGAAAAAGTGTCATAATAATCGATTTTACATATCGATATAAAAATTGCGAAAGAAAATATTGAGTTGCTTAATGCCCATATTTTTACATTACGACTTTATCTTAGACGAAGTTTTTTTTTAATTTTCTTGTAGGTACCTAATTGATTGTTTAAGTACCAAGCTAATTCTGATACTCTCGTTTCCATCAAAATTTATAAATTTCTTGATGATTATTTCTAATTAATTTTATGATTATTCGTATAAGCATTGTAGTTTCCGATCGAAAGACCTGGTGTTACTGAGGCGATAAGCCAATGTTTATTTTAGCCTCGAGCCAGTACCGGGACGTACTGGGCCATTCAATTTTACAACTGATATCTAGATAAAGCCGCCTCACCGCCTCTCAGTGCCTTATGGCTTTATTCCATCTTAATTTCATGTTACACTGTATGACATGTTATTATCTATTTTGCGCGCTTTACATACTTTTTTATTTCAAGCAAATTAAGGTTCAGTAAATTAGAAAATATTATATGATTGGTATAGTTGGAATTTAAATAATTATTAGTATTTTGTTTTTAATAGATTTTATTAATTTATTATTTTATTTTATTTATACTTTTATATTTAATTTTATTTGATTCATTGATTCAGCTGTAATTAATGTTACCTCGTATGAAAACAAAACAAAATTAGAACTCTATTTTATTCTTACATCTTTATTCTTATATTAAATGAAATAGCATAGACTTTTGTTCTTATAAACGTGTTTTGCGCTAAAAGGTTTTCATTTTATATCCATTATCTTCTTGTTTTATATTTGAATGCAAACAGTGTTTCGCTGCGACAGGATTTTACAAATTCTGTTTATTTTATCTGACATATTCACGCGATTTCTGCACAGAATAAAATATGTATCAATCAATCAGTTAAACAAAATGGAGACCTTGGAGCCAGGTGCTTCCATGTAAACGATTACATTTGTGGGTTACTAATAAAAGTAATGCCGCGTTCCCACTTGCGACATGTCTCGGCAACCTTAACAAACGTTAAGGTTTTAATGTCGTAGTTTTTACTTTAACCGACGTTAAGGTTACCGAGTTGCGTTTGAATTAGCTTGGGTAGGCTTGGAACCGTATGTCGCTGGTCTGAGTGGTGTCGATATAGAACAAATCAGAGGGAAGCGCTTGCGATCGGTTCACAAGCTAGTGCTCGTTCTGTCTAGTTTGCGTCCAAACGATTCCACAGCCACACGTATGGACACGGCATTACGCGCCGTAACCGAATGACACATTGACGGGCGACATCCACACGTGCGTTATAAAACTAAATTCTCTGCATCTCGTTATGTTATGGAAAAATCAAAACATATTTCTATTTTGAATATGTAACAGTCACATTCCATATTCAAAAAGAAATAAATTAACTTTGATAAATAAATTATAGAGTGTTTCGACACAACAAATATCAGTTTTATATTTGCGAAACTTTTCGAATTGACATTCTAGTGTGGATTCTGTACCTACATGAAATAGATATAATAATTATTTTGCTGCAATTAAACTAATTGATACTCCCGAACTAAGACGTACCTATAGGTATGTACTGTATATGTTGATTGAATCATGTTATATTTTTCCTTATTCTAACAGGGTTACGCACCTTGTTTAAATATAGTAAAAAGAATAAAGATACATGCATCAAGCGCTTGAACTTAATTCTCTGAAATAGTAGGTAAGTATACTATCCGTGACTCTTATCCTATTGGAAGTTGATAAGAAATGAACAGTAATGACTTGCCATCCGAACGGCGTGATCATTTACTTCTTCATTTTCAAAAAATGCATTGACAATTTTATTCTTCTGCATTTTTCCTCATTGAATTGCCAATCAACATAGCAAGCGCAAGTACGCGCTAGTCTTTTATCTCTCCATTCGAGATTGTCCGAGGATTCCTGTTTGCTTTGATCGTGAAGAGCTTTAAAATTATAACAATTTGCAACAAGAAAAACTATGACATTAATTCGAGCGGTAGTTACAGACTTGTTCGACTATGTCTGCGTTTAACCGCGAGAGTTCAGATCAGTATCAAACCTACTACTTTACTCATGGCAAGGATAATATTGTTATCAAAATTTCGAGGATATTTAAAAGGGATCTTAGTAACATAGTCTTAAGGTTCATAATTAACGTAAAGGTTTTTTTGAAAATGCTGCAGTAAGATAGCAGATTCAGATGTTGAAACTTTTGTAGTCTTATCTAGTCCCGATCGCCACTCAGTTTTATGATAATCGTACTATGTACCCATGTTCTGTGTGTATTTATGTTTATTATCCATTTCATTCGCCCTCAGTAGCTTAACAATAATTCTCAAGTGTTGATTACTAATTAAACTTACAGTTTAACGAGTGTTATATAATAAACCTTCACAGTACGTAAACTTGTCCGACAAAATAGAATACATCTTTTGAGTGAATAAAATTAAAATTAAAAAATTGCGTTGATTCTACGCATCTTAAAGACATATAAATATCTTATAAATTTTAAAATGACTAGACAATTTTATTTTCAGAAGCTACGAAGCAATTAAGGGTAACACTTAACGAATAATTTGTTTTTATGCTCGAATGAAAAGCTGAATTAAATTAAATGAATTAAAAAAAACCTAAATTAAAACTTGTTCATTAATTAGAAAAAAATATTGTTTTATATATTATTATAATACAATTATTTATTTATATAGCCAACTATAGCTAGACCTAGGTATATTAAAAATTCTGAAAATCCACGTCCAAAATATAGCCAAACTAAAGAAAAATTGCCCAAAATGTAGTCAAACTGCACGAAAAGTACAAAACCAGAATCATTATCGATGCTTTAATAACGAGCGCAATTAAACCAAAAATACTGATACACCACAACCGTTTATAGCGGACGTATAATGGCAATCGAACCGATATTTACATTATTAACAAAATTGAATTAAAATTGCCATGTTTTGTATTATAATGTGTGTTAAAAATTCGAGAAAGCGTGCCCAGAACCGTTGTCCACGCCCAGAGGCAGCTGTGGCCTCCTGGACTTAGCGAACCACTGTTATGACTCCTTTAGGGATGGCTGGCCAATAAAACCGTTTATTGTATAAAAAATAAAAAAAATAAAAATGTTTTATTGATTAAATAAATGTAACAAAACAAGACGCAAGGGCCCCTGTACTGGGTTGGATGCCCGTATTACTGGGTACCCCGCTCATCACCAGGACAAATAGATAGTTTAATCAATATTATCAAGTAGGTATACAATACAATATTTTATAAGGTAAATATAAGAACTTATTAACTATTATAAGAATGAATGAGTGTGTATGTGCTTGTGTATGTGTGAGTGTGTATTGAGGAATGTATGTTATGTGAGAATGTGTGTATATGTATGTGAGTATGCCTTGAGAGCAAGAGTGTTTGTGTAATTACAGCCCATGTAATATATGAAAAATTATATTGATAATAGACATGTTTAAATATCTTATTGTCTTTGTAATAACTGCTCGGTTTCAATGTAATTAAGTGATAACAAAAAAGTTGTAACAACTTTTTTAAGTTTAGTTATAGTTAAAGGGTGAACGTTTAATTTCATGTCAAAACAGTTGTACAGAGAAGCAGACTGGCATTTATGCTGGTTTTTCTTAAAATTGGTTCTATATGCTGGGATGTGACAAACTTTAGGTCTTCTACGCTTCTGAGTATGACTAAGAGCATAAGGTAACAAACGATGAACTTTTTCTACAGAACGCAGTATATACAACTGGCGGGTAGTAAGTAGTTTGAGGGAGTTATGTAAGTCAAAGGAAGAGAAACGGACAGGTTTATTAAAAGTAACCTTAAGAAGTGCTCGTTGAGTTCTTTCCAGGGGCAAGAGATGGGTCTTAGCCGCTCCACCCCAGACGGAGATGCAATATCCTAAAATGGATTGCGCTAGAGCTTTATAAGTGGTTGTAAGGATTCGTTGATTTGCTACCTGTCTTAGTTTTTTGAAGACCCACATAAGTTTCCTCATCCTGTCACTGATTGTGCGTATATGATGTTTCCAGGTCAGGTGTTGATCAATAGTAACTCCGAGGTACTTTATGTGGTCTGCACCGGTTATGGAATCACATAAGCAGTCAGTTAATTGCGGGTCTATGCATGTATGCACCTTTATATCAAAACCGGTGTGAGGCAGGGCATTTTTACGAATAGAAAAATTTACATATTTTGTTTTAGATGTGTTAAGTGTTAATAGGTTAGACCTTAGATGATTACAAATAGAAAAAAGACCCTCCTCTACGACAATTTTTAACTTCTCCCACGATTCGTCATGGAAAATTAGGGCAGTATCGTCCGCATAGGTATAAACACTGCAGTTTTTGAGATTAAAGTTACATAAATCATTTACATACACGAGAAAGAGGGTAGGTCCGAGGACGCTACCTTGTGGCACGCCATAAGCAATATGACATAAGTCACTAATCATGTGGTTGTCACCTAATTTAAGTTGTTGTTGGCGGTCTGAAAGATAATCTTTAAAAAGCAGATGAGGCAGGCCTCTTATACCAATTTTATAAAGTTTGTCTAGTAGAATTTTCGTGGACACGGAGTCAAAGGCTTTTGCCAAGTCTAAAAATACACCTAGGCATTTGCGACCGGAATCCAGATGTCTACTTATCTCATCTGTTAGAGCCAATACAGCGTCTTCAGTTGAGACACCACTACGGAAGCCGAATTGATGGTTTGACAGTATATTATTTTCTGTTAGATACTTTTTTAGACGATAGTTAATAATCTTTTCAAAAATTTTTGACAGCACAGGGAGGACTGAGATAGGTCTATAATTGTCGACATTATCTTCAGAGCCACCCTTATGTACGGGTGTTACCAACGCTCTTTTAAAGCATGAAGGGAAACATCCTTTTTCAATGCAAAGATTGTAAATATGACACAGTATAGGGATTAGAATGTGTTTTGAGATTTTGATTAAGGATACAGGTATGTTATCCCAACCCGGAGCAGAGTTACATGACAGATTATTTATAATCATATTTAGTTCAGAGGGATCAGTATTTAGTAGTACAAAGGAGTGAAGGGGAGTTGTTGTTTGAGGATATTTAAATTTTTGGGGATGAAGGGGAATCTTAATATTTTCCGCTAAGTTTTTGCCAGCATTCGAGAAATGATGATTAATATAATTGGTGGATTCTAACACGGTAGATTTAATAGTTGCAAGTTTATGAGAGGCATTGTTTTTATCTTTATTAGTATTACAAATAGATTTAATATTTTTCCAAAGTTCTTTAGAATTGTTGCTTGCATTATCCAATTTATTACGATCGTAGTTATTTTTGAGATTTCTAACCAGCTTTTGGCAATAATTTCTATAACGAGTATAGGTAATTTTTAATATTTGATCATGAGGGTTCTTTTTGACCTTCATATGAAGTTTGTCACGGTTTTGGAGACAACGTAACACACCAGAGGATATCCACGGTTGGATACAACGTTTGCGGTTAGGGATAGCAATTATGGATTTATTATTATTTATTGCAGACGAGATACTATTTATCAAATATTCAGCAGCTACATTAGGGTCAGTCATGCTTAAAGTTACTGTAAGATTACTTTTAATTTCTTGTAATATGGCAGAGTGGTTGATCGAAACCTTTGTTTTTTGTATACGGAGGCGTACAGTGTTAACCATAAGATTTAAAATAACCGTGGAGTGGTCCGTAGGAGCGTTAGATAGGACAATCGATTTGGCAGGGTAAGTAGTTTTTAACATCATATGATCGTAACACATCTTATCCCTAGTAGGTAGCCTATGCGCTGGTAACAAACCATGGTAAGCCAAGGTCGTTAGGTAGTTATCACTGTTAGCGTCAATTGTGTTGCTCTTAATGTCAATATTTATATCACCGGTTAAGATAATATTCTTGAAGTTTTTATGATTATAAAGAATTGTACGTAAGGATGAAATAAAATCATCGGTATTACGAATAGAAGGTGTACGATATATGCCAATTATCAACGTTTCCTTAAATGTAACTAGAAGACATGACGCATTTTTTAAAGATGGCTCCGACACTTTGCAAACGAGATTTTTCTTCACATAACATATGACACCATCACATTGGTTAATATTATTTTTAGTGTAATAAACATTATAATAATCATTAAGTGCGGGTACAGATTTGCTATTTGAGAGGTGACACTCGGTCATAATAAGTACGTCGCAGTCAAATTTAAGGGATTGAAGTGTTACTCTGAAACTATCTAAATTCTTATAAATACTGCGAATATTTTGAGTAAGAATAGTCAAATGGTTTGATGTTAATATATGAGAGTGACACTCCGCAGGTTCACACAATAAAGATTGAGCGATGTGGGTATTATCTAAATCTATATTTGTTTGTAACAAACTATCCATATTGAATAGAAAACGGCACAGTTGTACGAGCATTTCTTAGGTCACTTAATATTATTACGTCAGAATCTGTAATGTTATGTAATTTATGAGTATATATTAAAACAATGCTACAAAGGACTATCAACAGCTTGCAACGAAAAACGCAATTATATAAGGATTTTAAAGGCAGTTGAACGAGTTTGTCTAAGTTATTACACGTATAGAATCGAGTTATTATTATAACATTATTGTCTGTAAAGGGCAAGAATAATGTGTACGCAATATTAGGTGTGAAAGATTTTTTGTTTGTTAGTGAATGTTTAAGGTATGTGTAGATTATAATGTAATGTGATTGTATGTATATGTGTAATGTGTGATTATAAGTGTAATGTGATTGTATGTATATGTAGACGTATATTAGGTGTAAGTTTATTCTCAGTGTGGCTTGAATGTAAATATAAGTATGTTCAAGGATGTGCAAAAAACAAAGAGTAACAACTAACTTACAATTAACAGTATGAAACAAACATAACTTACGCAATGTTAGCAAAACAAAGGTGCACAAAAAGATTACAACAATTAGTAGTCACTTTATACCTTCATACATGTTCTGAATTTGAGACTCATTAATTAATTTAATTATAGGCGAATTTTCATCTTTTCTTACAAAAACATCACCCAAGGAGGTCCAACAGAATTTATATTTCATAGCCTTCGACATTTCCCTTGCCAGGTAGAATAGCCTGTTACCATTGGGTGTTAAGTGCTCACTTATAAAAATAGGTATATTGTTACATTTTAGTCCAAGATGGTAAGTATTCAATTTATTCGATTTGTTGTGATTGTTGTACCTCTTCGCAGCGGAAAGTAAGCTAGTTTTCTGTAAATAAGAAGACAACTCCACCACAATGGGCTTCTTTTCTCCTTTTGATGAGGCTCTGTAGATGTCTCTAATGTCATAGGGCTTGAGGTCCACTTTCAGGACTGAAGATAGATGTGTTACCATCTTTACCATAGAGGATTTCGAATCATCATCCGATTTTGGAACATTTTTAAGCTCGAAGGAGTACTTTCTTTGACTTTTTTGCATATTTTCCAGTTTATTTTCTAATAGGTGAATATGTTCTTTGTCCTTACGTCGTTCACATTCCATTTCCTCTAACTTGTTCTTCATGTCTTCATACTGGCTAGATAAGAATTTCATCGAATCCTCGATGGATTTAAGAGATGACATAATAAGCATTCTATCGTTGGATTGCTCAGTCCTGTGAGATGTTAACAGTTCCCTTATTTCGCATTTAAAGTCCGCGAGTTCGGAGACCCTCTCTTCCGAGCGTTTACGCTTGTTCCTCGTATTTACAAAATTAGATGGTGTAATATCCACTTCTGAGCTTTGACGCAAATCCGACTCCGATTGCGTTTTTTCTGGCGTGCGGTACATTGTAGTTTATTTAACTACGCTTAAGATGAAAATTCCGTAATCGGGCGCACGACGCACGACAGTAGATGGCTGAGCTCTCGGTACTTGCAGTGGCGTGAACGCAGGTAACAGGATTGCAGTTATAGCGTTGGCTACGTACGGGTCGATCACGCAAGTAGATAATCTCGTGCGCAAGAGCAGGACACAGATGCACCGATGACTCGCTCGGAGATAGCCGAGTAATTCTAGCGATCGTAGCTATACCAGGCGCGCAGATAAGGAGGAGGCCTTTGGTGAATTATGCGATGCGGGTGCGAGGAGTGAAGATATATCCGTGGCATGCGCAGAAGCAGGAGGGAATAAAGGGTGCGCAACAGGTGCTGCGGGCTACACACAATTCCGATTTCGCCTGGTTTTACACGAACTCTTTCGTTTGTTATGCACTCCTATTATTTTAAATGATTATTTTTGTACAAATTTTTAAATTATGACTTTTAAGATAATTACGAAACTAAAAAGATGTCTGTACTGTACAGCGGTCCGAGGGGAAGAGGTAATTTCCTCCAGTATCTTCCTGTGAGAATCCTCCTAATTTATTATGTAGATACTTCATACGTAGATTCATACGTAGGCAGGTAAGATAGAGACAGATAAGGCAACAAAAAGATCAAAGGAAATAAATAAAATCAGAAAAACAATTCTATTTATACCTCTCTGTAGAAGATTACTTTCAGAAAACCATTTAAGGGATTCCTCCAGTTAAGTAATGAAATTTGGATACACAAACATAAGTTGATTGTTCAGCTGGCGGCGACGGCGGCGTCGCGGCGTCACGCGCTCGCGACATGGGATTTATCAGACGAAAAGTCAGCAAGTGTTATTCAATTTCAAATAGATTATATTAATACATAAAATTGAATGTTTGTCTGTATGTCCTTTATAGCGTAAACTATGCATTTGATCATGGGATGATCTTTAGCAAAGTTATTGTGCATGAGCCCACAAAGGTATCTGAGTTGGTTCGACCAAGTTTTTTACTTCTTTAACGTTTGTGAAACCGCGGGAATGAGTTAGTCTAGAATATTATAGCTCTACAATTTTGTTCATGGACGAATGATTTGAATAAAAGATTCATTAGTGGATCGACGTAAGTGTGTACTTAACATTAGCTGCGTTGTTCTGTTTGATCGATATGATAAAGAAGCAGGCCCCTCTTTTCTATTGGACATAATGGTCACTTGCCCAGGGCCCCGCAATCGAGGGGGCCCCTAAGTCTTGACCCCGCAGTCCCCCGAGATGATGACGCTTAAATCAAAATATTATAAGTAGTAAAGAAATCTATTTAAACAAAACATATTAATTTTTTTGCTTCATAACTTACTAGACGGGGTATTTGTATTTGAATTCTTTGTCTCTTCTAATATAATAATGACCTTTCATAGTCGTATGTGCCCCATTATCTTCCTATGCCCAAGCCCCCTTAAAGGGTAAAGATGGCCCTGTAAAGAAGAGAAACATTCATGCGATATTCAAACTTTTCTGTGATAACAACACAAACGTAGCCAACCTAAGAAATGACTGCAATCCCATGTTTGAGTCATCATGTTTTCGAGTCTCTATAGACATGATGGTCAGTCACTATGGATATGACTAGTTGCTAAGTAGTATTCAAATGGGACCGTAAATTAATTAGCTTCATGTTTCCGTCATGTTGTGGATGCGTGGTAGAATAGTCACGGTGTAGAGTAGGGATGTTATGGGTATGAAATTTCGGATATGGATATGGATACGGATATAAAAAAAATGTTCCTGTTTCGGATTCGGTTACGGATATGAAATTATTTCGGATTATCTGATATTTTCGTTTATGGATAGGTACGGTAAAATAAAGTGTGTACCTGCAATCAAGTAATGATTTACTATTTGCAATTAAGGAACGTATACAGTTACTATGTCGGCTAGTTCGGGTGAAATCCTGTCATTATGTAGGTACATATGTATT
>DWPU01000111.1:0-10754 GCA_018251975.1 Urbanus esmeraldus
AACTATACAGGGTGAATTTTTCAAGTGTGCGTGGATGGGGAAATCCGAAACTATAAGGATTAGCGAAAAATGCTGAAGGACTTACGAGGCCGATTTTGATAAAAACTGCATCATTAGATTTTCAAAAAAACCTCTTTTCCTATCGGTCAATCGAACGAGTTCCTTTTGACCAAAAAATCACCTCTTTATATAGTGCATAATACCTGAAGCATACAATCCTAACTATTTTAAATATGAATGCATGTACACATTAACGCAAGCAAAGCTGCGTGTAAAAGCTAGTATTTGATATAGGATCTGTGTACAATAGGTATATGCAACATGCATCTTCGCAATTACTCTTGTCTGTACAAACCCCGAGTATACAAATCACCAATTTTTCTTTTACGATATAATAATTTAAATAAATGCTAAAATTGAATAAAACAGAAATGAAAGACATTGCAGTGAATAAAATCAAAAACGAGCGATATAAGCTTGTTATTACAATTTTTCACGACAAGACGAATGGCAACATATTTCTAGTTGCGATCACAATATGTTCAATTCTTATTCATCAAACAAGTTTTCTGTGAGCATTGCCGAAATTGTTGTTCATTTATTTTCTCTGTGATCAAATAAAATTACTTTTCATTGTCATCGTAGCCTTAAATAAAAACTAAAATATTTTGAAGCGTAACAAAGTAAATAATTATGGCGATAGAGTACAGAGCCCAACAGTTTGTGATGATTTAAACCAATTTACATCGTTTAGCATAGGTATGCTACCGGTAATACTTTATGCGCGTTTTTTTCATTAGTGCTTTGGAGTACTGGGTAAGCCATTGTAACGTGTCGTCGTCGCTCCGGCTGTTACTAGACAGCAGTCGTTAAGACTTAAACTGGTCGGAGGACTTTACTCTCGGCACAGAATAGCCTCTCACTGATACTTTCATACCCATTGCACAAAAATAGCATCCTTAACTACGAGAGGAAGAGAAATAAATACTGAAGTTGACAGCAAAGGACAGATCCTTTGCTGTCAACTTGAGTATTTATTTCTGCTGCATACAGCAGGATACCTGCAGGAGCAAAAGATGCTGCCAGGATTTTATCATAATTAATTTAATCCATTTGTTCAAATTATGAATAATTAATCTAAGTACACTTATATTTCTAAAAATATAAAGGATCACATTACACAACAAACATATTTTCCGTTTTAGTAAAACCGAAGATGAATTGACCACAAAGCTATTAGAAATAGTATGTAATTAATCATGTAATCAATTAGCTTATACATTGAAACAGTTCTGTGACCCATCGAGGATCTAAAGGTCGTTCCCCGATGAGTCCCGATCAATCACCCGCGGCCGTAATCACCCCGTGATGAGGGTAGCGTCATTATCTCTAATCCTGTGGCCCGCGACATCTGCCGACTGAAGCTAATGAAAATCCAAATATTACTTCATATTTAATATAATAATTAATGTATTCATCCCCCACCCGACAGTAGCCCACAGCTGGGCTCCAGCCATACCGCCCAAGTGCCCCGCACTGTCCAAATGTGGTATTTACTGTTCCGCATTTGCCATTCCACTATATACTACTTAAGATATCTGGAAATACTTCAGGGGTGTGTTATGTATGTTTATTTATACTTTTTAAAGAAGAAAATATGTGTCATATTTGTCATGGAATTGTCTTGAATATATTGTGTTATTAACTGCATCGTATTTATATTTATTTCCCTGCATATATCTCAATTGGCGACGAGGATGGATTTTTAAGGATATTTTGATGATATAACAATAGCGTGCAGAAGAATAAACAAATATGGCTGTGGGAAAACTTGAAAATTTCGATATTAACAATGACGACTGGGGTATGTATATTGAAAGACTGGAACAATATTTTATTGTTAATAATACTAAAGAGGTACATAAAGTTCCAATGCTAATTACTTTAATGGGAGCACAGAGTTATGAACTTTTAGTTACTCTCTGTACGCCAGATAAGCCTGCAAATATAAAATATACAGAGTTGATTCAAATAATGCAGAATCATTTACAGCCAAAACCAAGTTTATTGGCAGAACGCTATAAGTTCCGTAATAGGAAACAGGCCTGTAGTGAAACCATAGCTGAATATGTGGCAGAGCTTAAAAAGTTGTCTAAAGGATGTTCATTCGGAACATGGTTGGAAGACAGTTTAAGAGATCAGTTTGTCTGCGGCTTAAGTAGGGAAGCAATGAGACAGAGGCTTTTCGTAGAGGAAGAATTGTCCTTTGAAATGGCATATAAATTAGCTGTGACTATAGAAGCAGCAGAAAAGAATGCAGCAGTAGTAAAATCTCCTATCGAGTCACATAGGACATCAATAGAGTCAATGTGTCATTATGGAGTTTCAGAGTACAAGAAACCAATGAAGTCATTTGGAAGAAATTTGCAAAATGTTTATGGCACAAGCAGCCGACATAACACTGATACGAGTGTAGTTCATGTGGCACCTACAGCAGGCGTCAGCGAAGTTGAACGGAAGTTACATGGCTGGATGAAAACTAGAGACAATCGAATAGTGTGCTGTGTATGTGGTCGACAACATGGGACGGCTATATGCAAATTTAGGAATTACATTTGCAGGGTATGTAATAAGAAGGGTCATCTTAAAAAAATGTGTCCAAATATAAATTTAATTTCACACAAAATATTTAATAATGAAGTACTTGACGATGTTTCCTTCAGTAAAAAGGAATTAAATGACTATGAGGTTAGTCTTAATACTTTAAATGTACATAATATTAAACATTATGAACCTTTTATGTTAACTATAAAGGTAGATAATAAAATGTTAAATATGGAAGTGGACACAGGAAGTGCCATATCTTGTATTAGTTATGATTTGTATAAAGAGATGTTTGTTAATTTATCTATTATAGAAAGTAATTTAATGATGTGTTATTATACGGGCGAAAAGGTTGCTCCATTAGGGAAGATTAGACCTTTAGTTTCTTTTAGAGATAAAAGTATTTATTTAGATATGTATGTTTTAAATAATGGCAAAAAACCCTTATTAGGGAGGGAATGGTTGTACGAATTGGATATTAAGTTTAAAGAATTGACTTGCAATAATATAAAGTCTAATAAGGTTTTTGATATGCAATATCTACATTCCAGATATAAAGAAGTATTTTCAGATGGCTTGGGTCTTTATACAGGCGGGGAGGTGACTTTGCGAGTGCGTCCAGATGCAACTCCTGTATTTATGCGAGCACGACCGCTGGCGCATGCACTCCGTGAGCCTGTTGAGCGCGGCCTTGAACAACTTATTAAAGATGGCATCATTACTCCAGTTGAAACATCGGAATGGGCTACACCAATTGTTCCTGTAGTGAAACCTGACGGCTCTATTAGAATTTGTGGAGATTATAAATTAACCTTAAATAGATGTCTAGAGGTAAATCGTTTTCCTTTACCAAGGGTGGAAGATTTGTTAATTAAGTTGCAAGGAGGAGAAAAATTCAGTAAATTAGATTTGTCACAGGCATATGCACAATTAGTAATAGATGAACCTTCCAGGAAATTTACCGTAATTAACACTCATAAAGGATTATTCCAATATAATAGGTTAATTTACGGACTTTCCTCAAGCCCAGGAATTTTTCAAAGAATGATAGAGCAGCTATTTTGTAATATACCTAGAGTAGGAGTATTTTTAGACGATATTATATTAACGGGTAAAAATGATGAAGAACACTTAGAGACGTTATATATGGTGTTGGACAAATTACAACGATATGGGTTAAAAATTAAAAAGGAGAAGTGTACTTTCTTTGCAGAATCTGTTACATATTTAGGATATGTAATCGATAAGGAAGGTATTCGTACAAACCCAGACAAAGTAGAAGCAATTCGCTTAGTACCACGGCCGACTACAGTAACTGAACTGCGAGCATTTATTGGCATGGTAATGTATTATGGAAAATTTATTAAAAATATTACGAAATTGCTATATCCTTTATATTATTTACTGAAAAAAGGAGAAAAGTTTATTTGGACGGATAACTGTGAGACCGCTTTTCGAGATGTAAAGAATGCTTTAATTTCTAGTGAAGTTTTAGTACATTATAATCCAGATCTACCACTTATTTTCACATCTGATGCCAGTAGCGTTGGTGTAGGAGCAGTGGTATCGCACATAATGCCTAACGGTCGTGAACGTCCGATAGCTTACGCATCGCGGGTTTTGAGTGTGGCAGAACGGGCTTACTCTCAGATTGATAGAGAAGCATTAGCAATTATTTTTGGCATTAAAAAATTTCATCAATACTTATATGGTCGGAAATTTACCCTTCGAACGGATCATAAACCGTTAGTTGCAATTTTTGGTCCGAAAGCAGGAATACCAATAATGGCAGCGACGCGCATGCAAAGGTGGGCGGTTATTTTATCTGGGTATGATTATGATATTCAATACGTTAAGTCAGATGAAAACAGCGCCGATGCGTTGTCCAGACTTCCATTGAATACTCAATTATGTGAATATAATGAAGTGACGTATGTAAATTTTGTTAATGAATTTTTACCAGTTACTCATAAAGAAATATCGCAAGCTTTAGAAGATGACCCGTTATTAAACAGAGTGGTAACCTATTTACAGTCAGGTTGGCCAGAGCATTGTTCAGAACCGGAGCTGAAACCATTTCATTTAAAGAAAAATGAATTATACTTAGATGCAGGTTGTGTAATGTGGGGGTATAGAATGGTTATACCAAAATTGTTTTATAAAAAGATATTACAAGAATTACACACAGGACACATGGGTATAGTTAAGATGAAAGCGATTGCAAGAAGTTTTGTATGGTGGCCTGGTATTGACAATGACATTGAGAGAATGTGTAAGCAATGTGAGACGTGTGTGAAGGAATCTTCCGCGCCTCCGAAAGCACCGCCTCAACCTTGGCCGTATATTATGAAACCATGGAGTCGCGTACATATGGATTTCTTGGGACCTCTAAAAGGTAAAACTTATTTTATTTTAATTGATTCAACAAGTAAATGGATTGAAGCAGTTCAAGTTGGAAAAACTAATGCGTGGTCAATTATTAAAGTCTTAAGAGAGATATTTGCTCGTTTTGGGCTACCAAAATCTATAGTTTCAGATAATGGACCACCGTTTACAAGTAGAGAGATAGCATTATTTATGGAAAGTAACGGTATTAATCACATTTTTAGTCCAATTTATCATCCGTCATCGAACGGAGCAGCAGAAGGAGCCGTGAACTTATGTAAAAGGGCTATTAAAAAGGCAATAAGGGATAATGAGGACGTAGATAAAGCATTACAATCATACTTACTAGCTTATAGGAATACTCCTCAAAGTATGACTGGCGAGACTCCAGCTATGTTATTGCAAGGACGAAGACTTCGATCTCGTTTAGATTGTTTGAGTGAAAATGCAGTCGAAGAGCGTCCACTTCAAGTTAAAAGGGGGGAAAATATAGTTATAGGTAATAATCGTAGGAGATTTAATATAGGTGATATAGTATGGGCACGAGAATATAGCGGAGAAGACAGATGGATTAAAGGTCAAATAGAAAAATATATAGGGTCTCGGAATTTCATTATTAGTAAGGAAGATGGTTTGAAAATTAAGCGACATATAGACCAAATTAAATTGCGAATACCGGGTTCGACATCGGAGGTTCGTGCTCCATCGGTCAGCCCCAGCAGCCGTGTTTGGCTTGCATCTCCACTGACCGATACTACAGTGAACCATGAACCGTCGACTAGTCGGTTTTCTCCTAGCTCGCCTGTTCAAGGTTTAAGCACACCTATTGAAAGCGTTAGGCCAAGACGAATAATTAAACCTGTAGTACGCTTTGGTGATCCTGTATCACAATAGATTAAGTGTGGGGGTGTTATGTATGTTTATTTATACTTTTTAAAGAAGAAAATATGTGTCATATTTGTCATGGAATTGTCTTGAATATATTGTGTTATTAACTGCATCGTATTTATATTTATTTCCCTGCATATATCTCAATTGGCGACGAGGATGGATTTTTAAGGATATTTTGATGATATAACAATAGCGTGCAGAAGAATAAACAAATATGGCTGTGGGAAAACTTGAAAATTTCGATATTAACAATGACGACTGGGGTATGTATATTGAAAGACTGGAACAATATTTTATTGTTAATAATACTAAAGAGGTACATAAAGTTCCAATGCTAATTACTTTAATGGGAGCACAGAGTTATGAACTTTTAGTTACTCTCTGTACGCCAGATAAGCCTGCAAATATAAAATATACAGAGTTGATTCAAATAATGCAGAATCATTTACAGCCAAAACCAAGTTTATTGGCAGAACGCTATAAGTTCCGTAATAGGAAACAGGCCTGTAGTGAAACCATAGCTGAATATGTGGCAGAGCTTAAAAAGTTGTCTAAAGGATGTTCATTCGGAACATGGTTGGAAGACAGTTTAAGAGATCAGTTTGTCTGCGGCTTAAGTAGGGAAGCAATGAGACAGAGGCTTTTCGTAGAGGAAGAATTGTCCTTTGAAATGGCATATAAATTAGCTGTGACTATAGAAGCAGCAGAAAAGAATGCAGCAGTAGTAAAATCTCCTATCGAGTCACATAGGACATCAATAGAGTCAATGTGTCATTATGGAGTTTCAGAGTACAAGAAACCAATGAAGTCATTTGGAAGAAATTTGCAAAATGTTTATGGCACAAGCAGCCGACATAACACTGATACGAGTGTAGTTCATGTGGCACCTACAGCAGGCGTCAGCGAAGTTGAACGGAAGTTACATGGCTGGATGAAAACTAGAGACAATCGAATAGTGTGCTGTGTATGTGGTCGACAACATGGGACGGCTATATGCAAATTTAGGAATTACATTTGCAGGGTATGTAATAAGAAGGGTCATCTTAAAAAAATGTGTCCAAATATAAATTTAATTTCACACAAAATATTTAATAATGAAGTACTTGACGATGTTTCCTTCAGTAAAAAGGAATTAAATGACTATGAGGTTAGTCTTAATACTTTAAATGTACATAATATTAAACATTATGAACCTTTTATGTTAACTATAAAGGTAGATAATAAAATGTTAAATATGGAAGTGGACACAGGAAGTGCCATATCTTGTATTAGTTATGATTTGTATAAAGAGATGTTTGTTAATTTATCTATTATAGAAAGTAATTTAATGATGTGTTATTATACGGGCGAAAAGGTTGCTCCATTAGGGAAGATTAGACCTTTAGTTTCTTTTAGAGATAAAAGTATTTATTTAGATATGTATGTTTTAAATAATGGCAAAAAACCCTTATTAGGGAGGGAATGGTTGTACGAATTGGATATTAAGTTTAAAGAATTGACTTGCAATAATATAAAGTCTAATAAGGTTTTTGATATGCAATATCTACATTCCAGATATAAAGAAGTATTTTCAGATGGCTTGGGTCTTTATACAGGCGGGGAGGTGACTTTGCGAGTGCGTCCAGATGCAACTCCTGTATTTATGCGAGCACGACCGCTGGCGCATGCACTCCGTGAGCCTGTTGAGCGCGGCCTTGAACAACTTATTAAAGATGGCATCATTACTCCAGTTGAAACATCGGAATGGGCTACACCAATTGTTCCTGTAGTGAAACCTGACGGCTCTATTAGAATTTGTGGAGATTATAAATTAACCTTAAATAGATGTCTAGAGGTAAATCGTTTTCCTTTACCAAGGGTGGAAGATTTGTTAATTAAGTTGCAAGGAGGAGAAAAATTCAGTAAATTAGATTTGTCACAGGCATATGCACAATTAGTAATAGATGAACCTTCCAGGAAATTTACCGTAATTAACACTCATAAAGGATTATTCCAATATAATAGGTTAATTTACGGACTTTCCTCAAGCCCAGGAATTTTTCAAAGAATGATAGAGCAGCTATTTTGTAATATACCTAGAGTAGGAGTATTTTTAGACGATATTATATTAACGGGTAAAAATGATGAAGAACACTTAGAGACGTTATATATGGTGTTGGACAAATTACAACGATATGGGTTAAAAATTAAAAAGGAGAAGTGTACTTTCTTTGCAGAATCTGTTACATATTTAGGATATGTAATCGATAAGGAAGGTATTCGTACAAACCCAGACAAAGTAGAAGCAATTCGCTTAGTACCACGGCCGACTACAGTAACTGAACTGCGAGCATTTATTGGCATGGTAATGTATTATGGAAAATTTATTAAAAATATTACGAAATTGCTATATCCTTTATATTATTTACTGAAAAAAGGAGAAAAGTTTATTTGGACGGATAACTGTGAGACCGCTTTTCGAGATGTAAAGAATGCTTTAATTTCTAGTGAAGTTTTAGTACATTATAATCCAGATCTACCACTTATTTTCACATCTGATGCCAGTAGCGTTGGTGTAGGAGCAGTGGTATCGCACATAATGCCTAACGGTCGTGAACGTCCGATAGCTTACGCATCGCGGGTTTTGAGTGTGGCAGAACGGGCTTACTCTCAGATTGATAGAGAAGCATTAGCAATTATTTTTGGCATTAAAAAATTTCATCAATACTTATATGGTCGGAAATTTACCCTTCGAACGGATCATAAACCGTTAGTTGCAATTTTTGGTCCGAAAGCAGGAATACCAATAATGGCAGCGACGCGCATGCAAAGGTGGGCGGTTATTTTATCTGGGTATGATTATGATATTCAATACGTTAAGTCAGATGAAAACAGCGCCGATGCGTTGTCCAGACTTCCATTGAATACTCAGTTATGTGAATATAATGAAGCGACTTATGTAAATTTTGTTAACGAATTTTTGGCAGTTAGCACACAAGTGAAGGATTTTACAGGGTATGTTACTTCAATATGTTATGATTTGTAGTAACTAGGAAAACTGTGTAAATATTGAAATGTTGTGCATAATGCATAACACCTGTATACGAAATTATTATAACCAGAACTCAATCAAAACGAATCAATACAATGAAAGTTTAACAGACCCTAAACAAATGTTGTTTAATTGTCTTAAGTGCCTTGATTTATTTAATAGGTCTTGGTTACCACTCAAGCATGTACAAGTGTTTGTTAATTAGAACAGATGTCTGCCCACTCTCCACTTGTTTAATAACGCGGTATTCAAACTGGACAATACTGACATTATCACTACATAGTATAAAACAAAGTCGCTTTCTCTATCCTTTTGTATGCTTAAATCTTTAAAACTACGCAACGAATTTGATGCGGTTTTTTTAAATGTACCTATAGTGATTCAAAAGGAAGTTTTAAATGTATCATAATATCCATTATATAGTGGAGAAGCGTGTGAAGCCGCGAGCAAAATCTAGTAAGTGTATAAGTTTTGTCTTCTACCAAAACAATAACACAAACCCATCCAGCTTAGCATTCCGGCCAATAAAGCACAAAATAAATATCAAGCGCAAGATTTATTTCAATTACAACAAATGAGCGTGAAAAACAATTATAAAGCAATTGGCAGTACGTATCCCGGGCGGTAAACAACGGGGTAGGGTTGCCATGTTTCAGATTATTGACAGGACAAAGAATGAAAACAGTGTAATGTTCCAAGAAATACACATTGACTGGTAGGACACGCTTGGTGTTTATTGTAACTTAAATTTATAATAAGGTAAATAAATGTATTTTAAATAAGATTATTCCACAACTAGATAAACGACAACTTCACTTTTTCGATTTCCAATTTTGTACTTGAGTTCATTCTGAAATACGTCTTATGTGCCTATCGGTTCTTTTTTATATCTTGGAAGCTTTTGCCTTATTGTCCTCGTTCATAATCCTTCAATAATTATTCAATCTAACGTTTCAAAAAATTACATAATAAAAAACTTAAGCCCACATTCATGATCTATTTTTAATTTTGTCAAAATCTATAAATAAATAAACCTATTGTAAGAGATATAAAAAAAAAAACAATTTAATTGTGATCAAAGAAATCAGGAGGTTTAATAAATAATTACTGAGTATGAAACAACGATATTCTGTAAAAGATTTGATACAAAAACACAGCTAGTGCAGTCCAACAAATTGGACGTGTGGTAACCCTAATTCCAACGCCACAATGTTCATTAACTGACAGCTAATTTTAATCTTCGATTAAGGGTTAGTAAAATTAGCCTTGGGATGTTTTATAGATAGGCTTTAGGCTCGAATCGTAATCTCTTAGGAGCTTGAACAGGCCTATCTTAAATTTCTATGTTGTAATAAATATTGCGTCATAGTACTCATAGTTTATTATTAAGATTAATAAATTGTGTAAGAAAATAAAGATAAAATCGCAGAATATCTGATAATAGCGGAACGATCACCATACCGGTCTGACACGCAGATCCCGGGTTCGAGTCCCGGCCAGACCGATATCTGAATGATGAATTTAGATTTCTGTTCTGAGTATGGACGTTTGTGTATTCGTCTTTGTGTGTCCAAGGCACTCACCACAGGAGAAAATCCTAGTGTGGGGCTATGAGTGTAGAAAGGGTGTAAACTGGGTGACTTTTGGAAGTAGAGTGACGGCGTACATAATAGTACATTACGATATGGGTGACCTATGTTGCCTATTATGGCACGGCGTAAAGTTAGCGCCCGAGCGAAGCGAAGGTACTAAACGCGGTACATAAAAGGCAACATAGGTCACTAGTGTCGTATTTTATTTTATAGTACGCGTGACATAAACCCGCCGGCACGCTGAGAGGCGC
>DWPU01000112.1:0-10722 GCA_018251975.1 Urbanus esmeraldus
GCATAGACATTGTTTTTCAAGCTACAATGAATTTTACTTAAATGCTTCTGAATCTCAATTGTGTTCATCGTGCATGTCTACTTATCGATACCTCTGATAGGTACAATTCACTATTTACAAATGGAGAGCTAAATTATTCAAGCCTGATATTTAAAGGGATGCAAAATGGTTTAACTTGAATGAAAGACTTCAAATAAGTATAATATGTTTCATTTATTAGGGTTTTACTTACATCTAAGTATACAAATTTATCTTAACTACTGTAGTCAACGGTTACATTTCGGTTCTTATCAATTTCAATAACGTTATCAAACTCAGCATACACTATACAGTTAATCGTTTCGGTTAGAGTTGATTCAAACCGAACTTCCACCCTTACACTGCCATGCTTTATAAGATTCCAATGAGTCATGGAGTTTGCTGACAAATCAGGAGTTAGGTCAAATGCTAACAGACAGTAACCTCTTGCATATTGCTCTCTGGATATTGCATTACCTTCATTTAGAAAATGTATACCAGTCCCCGAAAATAAAGTGTGATAGGCTGCAGTAAAAATATTATTCTCGAATGATGGTTGCAATGCTTTTGAAGGTATTTGTTGGCCATCAATATATAAACAAAATGTGTTCATAGCATAGTTTTCAAAATTGAATGGATTTTTAGTAAGACTTCCATTGAACGCTGTGTTGTTTACAAATCCAACTATACATCTTTTAGGTACTTGCCCCAGAAAAATGTTGTCAAGAGTCTTTCCCTGAACCCCTGATGGTATAGTTAAAACTTTGACTTCAGCTCGAGTAATAGGATATTTTGCTGTAGTAGAGGCTAAGACTTTTTGATGTGCGAGGAGTACAGTTGGATTTATTCGTGCTCTACGAACAATAAGAGTTGCATCCGTAATGCATACTTTACATTTTAAATCAGTAGAAGAACCCATCAAATTAAACGATTCTCTTGAGCGAATTAATTTGACACTCATTTGAACTCCATTAATCATAAACTTTTCTTGGTTAAATATATCACCATGTAGATGTCCAACCATTTCTATTTCTTTACTTTCAGATGCTAGTTTTTGTCGTTTCAGAAATCCTGAATTTTTGTCGTCTGTTGAATCCATTTGTCCAGCCTCATCTTCATACCAAAGCCCACAAGTCAAATGCGATTTTTTCGCTGCAGGAGAGTAGTTCAGTAAAGTTTCCAAGTAAGCACGGTAAGCATATGTATTATTGGGTGGTGACACAAGTTTTTGATTTAAATATACGTCTAACTGGCTGAATAGTGAGTGTAACCAGTTATTTACTGGTGCTATAGTTGTGGCTGCGCTCAGTTTTGATGAATCTAGGTTCACTATTTTAGCTTTAATATGTATTAACGTATGCGATAAATCTAGGTAATCGTCACCAGATCCTGGTACTTGAAATTCTATTGGCCCATCATCAGCTAGAGACGAAATTGGTTTGTAATGAATCCAAATACCATTTTCAATACTTGTTTGTGTTGATGGCAATGCGAATAAATCTAGTTCTGACTTTACACACTCACAAGAATGACTATGTAAAAAAGACATAATTTCTTAAATTTATTAATTATGAAAATATATCTTTTATATTAGCCCGAGATACTGCCAATTTTTTAATAGCTTTCACTTTAGCAGCTGAGCATGGACTGAATGAGGAAAGACGCTTTCTTTTCGTTATATACCCTGATCCAGACATATTTATTCTATCAATTTTTTCATCAACTTTTCGTTTTAAACTGGAACTAGCTTCTTTAAGGCGAGATTTGATTGAATCTTCCATGGGTCGTGCATTCACTAAGTCCGATAAAATACCGACTCCAGCACCTAATACTTCTTTTCCTATAACTCTAGCACCCTTTGAAAGCAGAGGTAAAACTGATCTGAACAAGCCCCCTAAAAAACTACCAATACCATGTCCACGTTGAAATGCGGCTCCTTTATATATTACTCCAATACCAGAACCAGCTTGATGAGAATAATAATGTTCGTAGGGACAAGTCATATTACTATTATTATGAGAATACATTTTTGTGTTTTTTAAAGTGAAGTTTGATACACACAGTTCCAAACTGAAATGGTATCTTTTGACCTGTAGTTGACCTTATATCTATTTCAATGGTATCAAATTCTCGTCGCATGATTGGTAAATAGTGAATAGGTGAAAAAACATGCATCTTATTCGCGCCATAAATGTATTTCATTGGATCTAATGGTATTATTCTAAGTAAAGGAGTCATGACGTCACCTACTATCTGTGGTTCAACTATATCGCAATATACAAATAATTGTGACGGTAGACCTAAATGTAAATTAGCAGGACACTTTCCTATTCCCCTTTCAACGAGATTCCTGTCAGGCTCAAACCCTAGTTGAAAAGACAGTTTCGGAGATAGTTTCACTGATCTTATTGATTCATCGATAACAGAAACACAAATTAATTTTGATACTTCATCATAACGAAATTTTATATTTTCCTTTGTATTATTTAAAGCTACCAAAATATGATCTATGTTATCATAATTCGTCGCTGGAATATGAGTCTTATAATATACTAGGGATGGTATTTCATCGTTTGGCATGGTTATGGTTTTTGTAATATATATAATATTTTCATGTTCTTGTACAGTAAACATGGTACATGGATATTGAAATTCAGCAACTCCAACTGACCATTCCCCATCTAGAGTTAAGGATTTAGGTAGTTTTGTTGAAAACGTCGTTGTTTTGTTATCAGGAAAGTATTCCATAGAACTGTTACTTAGCAATGTTAAATAGAAGCTTTCTTTCATCATATTTTTTCTAAGTCAGAGGCCAACACCCAACTATTAAACTTATCCGGATAACCTTTCCACTTCACAAACACTTGCTTTCTGACACCAGAATATCGCGTACCAATTATTTTATCTATTTTATAACTTGAGGTAGGATTATAAGACACCTTTTGTAGCTCCTTTTCATAGAAAGTTCCACTTATTGTTTCATTTTGTAAGTCTTTTAAAGTGTATACAACCCATGGGGAGCGATCTATAATTGAGGATATAATAAATATTTCATCGCTCCAATTAGATTCATATCCTTTTTGAAATATATGCTTATACTTGGTTATTCTTACATAGTCACCAATATGAAAGTTTGGTAATTGTGTCTTTGCTTCTGTTTGTTTCTTATTTCTATCATATAAATTATTCCATACAGTCATAATATTACGTGTGTTGACATCCCAGGGGCACATTTTAATACTTGAATGATAACTATGATTGTATGCATATATCAAGTCTTGTAAAACATCAATATATTTATAAGTATTATTGTGTGTAAAATAACGCCACATCTTCATTTTGAGGGTTCTTTGAAACCTTTCAACAACACTTGCTTTAATATCGGGATTATTAGTAGTATAATAATTTATATTTTTACTTTTTAAATAATTTTGCACATCTTTGGAAATAAATTCTGTTCCTTTATCAGACTGAATATGTATGGGTGTTGCATTAGCTTCATTAAAAATACTTTCAAAACATTCTTTAATATTAAAGGAATTTTTATTTTTCATAGCTCTTACAAATGCATATTTGCTAAATACATCAATTACACAAAGAATATAGTTAAATCCATTATTGTACTTAGAATATGTTCTCAAATCACTTAAATCCGCTTGCCAAAGTATGTTGAAATTTGATAGTATGTATTTATTGCGGGAAAACTTTCTTGTTACAGGTTTATGTAGTGTGTATGTTTCTTGTGATCGTAGCCAATCTTTTACTTCTTTTCTTTTCATTTTACCTTTCATAGCTTTGGCTAATTTATCAATACTACCGAATGCAGCAGGGTGAGAAGGGTTATAGTATATACTATTAATTTCTAATAAGGGCTCCATTTTTCCCAGTTTAATTTTTTCCTGGGTTTTACTTTTTCTCTTTCGGTACTAATTGGTGTTGAAGCCTGATCTCTTTTTGGGGTAAAGTTCTTATGATCATTTATTATTAGCTGAGTTATGAAGCCACTTCTTTTACTATTACCGAGGTAGGTAACTGGTGCATTAATTTCTTTTAATAAAGTTGCAAATTGCTCCCATCCCATAGGATCAATTTTTCTACTCGGTCTAATAAAATCACTGACTAAGTCTATGATGTTACTTCCAGGAACTTTAACTTTGTCTATGAATACAGTGCCCTCGCCATCCCAATTAATTTTATCTTTGTGATCGGATAAGAAACCTAGCAACAGCTCACCTTTCTTTAAATATGTTTTAGGTATCACTCTCAATATTTGTCTTGGTGTATAAGTTGGTGAGTCATCCTTTTCATGTTCATTTATTTCAACTATGGTTCGCGTTGGAGTCTGTTCAGCAACTATATCAGTCTTAGCTTCTTCCTGTGGTTTTATATCATCGAAATCTTTCTTTAAATTATATTTATTGTTTGTATTTAATTGCGGTTTCTTATAATCACTTTTCATTTTGATATTATCTGTATTAACACCAGTATTAACATCAGGAATATTAGTAACGATAGGTAACTCATAAGGTTTCCGGTCTTCTTGAGTATGGTGTAGGTACCTTTGTAAAATTTGTAAATAGATTTTACACTTTTCTCTATCTTCAATATTACTCTTTAATATATTTTGCATTTCGGTATCCAACCTAGACATGGGACTGTCTAACATTTTTTGTTGATTAATTTTTTCTATTAAACTTGGATCTATAAGTAACATTTTCTTAGCGTGTTCCATGTTCATATTAGACTATTTACTAGTGCACTCAGAACGGAGCCTAATATTATTGGTAAAAATGATCCCCCTTTTTGAATTATAATATTTTTACGGATTTTGTTTGTAGTTTTACGCACCAGTTGTCGAAGTAGGTTTTTGTATTTTTTTAATTTATTCTTTTCTTTTTCTTGGAGATGTACTTTACCTTGTAAAACGTTATAGATACATTCACAGATACAATTTATCTCTTCTTCGTTGCAGGATTTTAACAGTGTTTTTTGGTACTTTGGTTTAAGAATATGAAGAGCTTCTAAAAAATTTTTATGTGTCTTCAAGGTTCGAGACATTATTAATAAATGATGGAAATTTCTTGATGCTTTGCATATTTAAACCCCTTTGTAGGTAAGTATACAGTACAGTAACAGTCAGAAGGAAATATTTTTGTTTTTAATCTACACATATCACTAGTATTTTGTTTTAAATCTATCATTAAATATCCATGAGGTTTTTTCGTCGCATCTTTATAAGAATCTTCCATGAATTTAGTGTTTTCGGGTGATACTTGTCTCGCTAAGTGTCGAATTTGTGTTTTATCACGCGGAATTTTAAAATATATTATGTAACTCGAGTTTAAAGAAATATCTCTCTGGCCTCTACCTTGATGAAACAAATTTTGAGTTATATAAAATACACTCAAATTTCTATGATGACTTCCTTTTGTAAAAATGTCAACGATGCGACCGTCCGATTCTCTCATAAGATCATCGATGATAACAAGCTGGGGAACTTTTCCATCAAACATACTAAGATCTGGCATACCTTGATGGTAATTAACAAGTTTTAAGTTGTATAAAGGTTGCATTTCATCAAAACACCATGTAACTTGATCGAAACTTGTACTACAAATATCTTTTACATATTTCAAGAAGTTTGTAACGAATTGTGACTTCCCACATCCACTTGGACCAGCGACTATTGCAGTAAAGGGATGAATAAAATGAAACATTTTTCACGATGAGTAGACTGCACAATTATTTATTTAACAATGAACATTTATAATAATCAAGTATAATTTATCTTAAAACTAGAACACATACATTAAATAATTTACAGGAACAAACATTGAAGTACATTATCAAAGACGAAATTTAAACTAAATTACACTGTTATAAACACAATTAAGATAATATATATAGTCCAAAGAATTACAATAAACATATTTGTTATTAAACCAATAATTAGCCGTTCTTATCTAATTTTGTAATGACCCCAAGCTAATGTGTCAATGTCGTTAGGCAAAATATGCCTCTTAGTGTCGCTGTATGATAAACATATTTTATTTATTTTTTGTGTGTAAATTGTGTGTCTAATTGATTTAAATCTTAACATTGTTCCGAAGTGAATATTTTTGTTAAAGAGACATGCCTTATAGTTATGCATTTGCATATTTTTAGTAACACTTTTATTAACACCTTTAGCCTTTGCAACAAATTTGTTTTCAACGTCTATAGCATACATTTTTGATCTTAGACCCACAAATTCTCTGAATATCTTTCCATTATTTTCGTCCTTGAAAAAGCCTATTTTCTTTTTGTTAACTTGTGGATAACCGTAAATATTGTTTGTTGGATAATCAGAAGAATCGAAATGCATCTTAAGGTCAGGTTTTATATCTTCATAGAAGTTGTTCGTAAAAATTTGGTAAATTAAACTATCTGTATCCGTATACAATAATTTGTTTTTGTTTTGAAACTTTGGAATCATATAGTTGTAATGGAAATCGTACATGAGGGTCTTTGAAATATCTAAAATACAAAATCCTAAATATATTGGTTTATTATAATTAAGTTTAGACTTAAGCATTTGTACTGCTACTAGGTGTGACGAGAATATACTTAAATTTTTAAAATCTGGCCTTGCAACGTAGTCGTTGACACCTAAAATTTTACCCCTATTTTCCCAATGTGTTAACAACTTAACATTTACTCTTTTTTCTATATTCTCCATTGTTTTACCAAATACTGAATTATTCATTAGTTTATAAAAATCTTTTTCAAAAACAGACTTTGCTAATGTTCGCATATTTGTGTTTAAATCTATATATTTCTCTAACCAAGGACTTTGTTTAAACTTTAGTATCCTGTGGATTTTAGTTACCTTCATACCCATACTCAAACATTGTTTAAGGTTTTTGTAATGTATTTTATATTTAATTTTGTCATTTAGATTCGAAATTAATTTTATATCTTTTGAATTACCAATGCATATATTTTCAGGACATAGTGGTAAGTCAGAATGCAAATCATGGAGATCATCAGGATATTTTAAATCAACTTCTAAAACGTAACCAAAATCCGATGTATCGGATACATTAAAGTTTGTATCAGGGTTTACCCACTCAAAGCCCCCAGTGGGTAGAAATTGAGACATAGCCCAACCATACAAGTTATTAGCATCCAAGTATATTAAATATGATTGTGGTTTGTTTTTATCGTAATCATTCATGAATTGATTGTTTGCTTTTGCATAACGACTGCTACATTGAGATACACCACCTCTAATACCAGCCTTAAAAAATGCTATTTGTTCGTAATCTGTCAAAAGGTCTAATTCAATCTTTGTATACTTCAACATTGCATCCCAACTTAGCCCTGGAGCTGTGTAGTAGTGAGCGGGATCTAACCCATAAGTCTTAATACAAAGCTCTCTGAAGTTTTCGAAAACGTCAGTCAATAACAATACATCAGTTTTAAGATATAAGTTTGAGTAATCTAACATATTTTGACAACGAAAATGTTTCCAAATTTCATTTGCGCGATTATAATCATCATCGGAGACATTAGAATCTGTTAACGAGCTATAGAACTCACTCTGAGTTGGAAGTGACTTGAGTTTTAATGAATCATAAGAAGTCATGAATTCGTAGGGATAAATTCCTTTTCTCCTTAATCTGGTAAAGTCCTCATTGCAAGGAAAGTTTATTTTTAAATCATGAAATTGTTCATCACTGAGATTTTTAGCTAACTGATCTAAACTGCAAGATAAAAATTTATAAGAATCTACAAATCTTAGAGTTATCTGATTATTATTTACTGTTAATATTTTTGAAAAAGAAATATACCTCTCTTTATTTTGCGGAATTATTTTTACATCTCCGTCAGCAAAATTTAGGGCATGAACAATAAAATGTGCATCATAATGACTTAGATTATGTAACAATACCGGAATGTAATGCGGAGTCTTAAATTTTTTTAAACAGATTTCATGAACTACTCCTCTAATAGTGCCAGTATGAAAGTCAAAATCTAAATGTTTATCTTCATTCAAAGCCGTTTCGCATACATGACAAATTTTAGATTCCGATAATAAATTATTTTCGTCATCACTAGATAAGAACTTAGGACTTACTTGAAAAATATTTTTTGTACATATTAATTTTAAATCTTCATATAAACGTTTCATAAACTCTATTGCACAATCTGGCCCACTATACGTTTCGAATTTCGATAAGGTGTCATCATATGAACATTTTATATAATAACCGAAACTATACACATCATGCTTTTGAATATTATCTGTGTAAGACCTAGACGGATCATTAGAACATATATTTATGGGTTTTAGGAATGCTTCAAAATCAGCATATATAACAAAGGGCAATTTTAATTTGTTGTTAAAATTCTCAAATTTTAGTTTATTATTTGCTGCTGGTTTTCCGAACCAGTCTTTCATTGTGTTAGTACCATCTGGTATATTGGTTTTAATATGAGCGCAATCATTTTCCTGATGATCATCTAATCGCCGTTGAGTTGGAAAATGTAATAAACATCCATCACATAAAAAAATTGCATGCTCTTGGTTAGAAATCTGTTTACTCACCAATCGCGACATATTTTTGATATAACAAAAATGAGCATTTAAACCATTCTTGAGGTATAATAAATTAATATGTACACTTTTACGAAATTTTGTCATTACTAATGGTCCAATTACATCATGAATTCTTTTCTCCCGATTATATTCTAATCCGAATATGTTTATACTTAAATTATTTAATTTTTCTATTTTAGATACATCTGAGAGCTTTACTGGAAAGGAGATGCCTTTGAAATTTAGTTTATCTGAATGCATGCTGTACGATGAAACTCTATTAGTTTTACCAGTAGCAGGATATAATGCAGAAAGCAATGCCCATTTAAAACACATATCGTCAACGTTTTGCACATTAATTACAGCTTTTCTTACTTTAATATCATGGGGTAAGTCTATATATGAAGTGCCACGAAGGGGATTGAATTTGTTTATATTAATTTCTAAATGTTTGATTTGCATTAAACTCCAGCCACTATCTTTTTTCTCAAATGTACTGATTTTGTTCGATAACGTCTCATTTAATGATGAAAGAAAAATATTTAAGTCATCGCCTTGAGAAATAGTATAGTTACATGTTTGGAAGTCGAATATGTTTGTAAGATTTTTGGTTTGTTGTGTGAAATTTGCATATAATATAAAATTCACTTTAAACAAAACGTGTATTTTAATTGACTTCTCGATTAATGAACAAATATTATCTTTTATTGAATTCATAAATAATTCGGGCGTTTTAAGTGTCTCTACTGATTCATTTTCCTTACTTTCGATTCTGTATGAAATAATTCGCCGTCCAAAAGCTGATTTGATTACTGACACATTAGGTTGAGTATTATGAGATTTAAAAACATTATTTTTGTGAATGTTACTTTTTATGTGGTTGGCAAAATATCTTTTACTTACAAGTCGCTGACAATCATCACACATAACCTTTTCATCATCTGTGAGGTTGTTATCAGATGACGTTGAAGCACCTTCATTTAATTTTATTCTTTTGGTCTTCGGACTGTCGATATCACAGCTGCTTCTCTTCATTGCACCTCCGATTTGTTGTGGTTGACTGTAAAGAAAAGTAAATTAATCTATGGTTTAAGATTTAAATAATGTAATATAGAAAGAAAAGTATAAAAAAATATACATACATAGTAGGATTTTCAAACAAAATAATTAGCATGACAATCGGCTCTTAGTTAATTATTATTATAGTATAAGTAAATATTTTTAAAGTGCTATTAGCTCATTAACTAATTATTGTTAAATGAGTATTTCTTACTATTCTCTGCTTTTGAAATGTCTGTGCACATTTTGTAAATAACATGATTCATTTCTTTGTATGTAATACTATTTTCATCGGTGTAATATTTAATTCTTAGAGATGCATGTTTCCAATGTTGGGGCTGTGGAATGTTGGATAATTTCTTCAAATCATAAACATCAATTTTTATCAAATGTGACGAATGTGCTTCATCGTCTCTATTAGATGTTATATAGACTGTTCCACCATCACGTTGAGCTCTTGATACTGACGATGAAAGTTTTCTAATTTTTGTCTTTGGCGCTTCAAATATTGAGTCCAAGTTATCATTAGAATTATTTCTTTTTAAACATTTTGTTTTCTTTGTTTCTTGAGATTTATCTTCCTCATCGGACAGTGTGTAATAATATTGTTTAAATGTATTTGCTTCATATATATTCTAAAACAATACAAAAATAAGGTTAGTGTTTGAAATTGGTAACTGACACAAATTAATGAAATTTAATGAAGACTTACTTACCTCCATTGCTGATACTTTAATACACTTCACTTCACAAACAAAACTGTTCACTGTTACTCCTCCAAACGAACTATGAAAACGAACTATGAAATCAAACTTCTCCCTTCGTACTTATAAAGCATTCGCTTATCAACGTCTAAATATTTGGTTTTGTTGTCATCGAACATAACTACATATACAATGGGTCGAAAGACTGGTTTATCATTATTGACAGTACTTTATCTATGGTTAAAGTTCCAATATTATTGACTCACCACATCCTGATACGCTAACGCATAAATATTTGTTCTTTATTATGAGTACCTTATCAGTGTTCAGAGTTATTTTTAATGTAAAGTATGCATTACG
>DWPU01000113.1:0-10720 GCA_018251975.1 Urbanus esmeraldus
GTTCCAACTTAGTCCTCACGGGTAGCAACGCATCTGTGGTCGACCCCAGGTAGGACTGCGATCTTATCTGGGGTTGTTTATCCATGGCTGTATGTCCATGGCGGCAGTGGCCGCTTACCATCAGGTGGACTGCATGCTCGTTTGCTACTTCGTCTATATAAAAAAAAAGAATTATTAATGTAATATCTATGCTACTGTATGTAATAATTATTGTTTGCATTTGGTTTGGTTGAAAAATAAAATTTAATGTGAATGCTTTTATTTTTTAGGCAAATGGGAAGAAGCTGAACAAAGTATAAAGCAATTAGCATCATTCGACCGTTGGCAAAGTCAATTGCTAAAAGCAGAAATGTATTTTCTAAAAGGCGACGCAACTGACGCGCTGGAATGTCTTCAAGATATTTTAGATTTTTGTAAAACGGAAGACGATACTTTACACTATGTGTCCCTTAGAGTGAAATCTATGATAATGATGTCGGAAATTCAGCAATCTTTCAGTAGCATTCAATCTACAAATATTATGTTATTAAATGAAACATTGTCAGTTGCCAAAAAGTATCACTTGCACTATTTAGCGGCTACGGCGGAAATGCACATTGCCAACGTGCAACTCCACATGGGATGTACGAAAAATGCTTTATTATTAGTAAGAAAAGTATTGCCTTCAGTCATGGCACATGGTAGTGCTTACGATTTAGCGAGAGGTAAGATTTAGATTCGTCAATTCGTCAATACAAAATAACTCATTTTCTAAGATCACTATTATTATGAATATTTATAATACTCATCATTAAACCTTTTTAGCGTTATTGCTCTACACAAAATGCCGGATAGCTACGGCTCCAACAGCTGGTGAATCTAGAGTTCAAGTGATCCAATCCTGCTGCGAGGCACTGGAATCAGTTAAGGAGAACTTTTCTAAAATTGGCGCTCATTGTAGACTTTTGCAAACTTGGTACTTACAGGTAAATAAGTAAAAATAACTAGTCCTTAACTTATTATACTTTAATTTCTCACCAATAATACCACTTTTTTTCTTTAATTTTAGGCTCAACTGTACAATGATATCGGTAATTACGCGTCAAGAAATCAATGTGCCTGGATGTATAGACAACTTGAAACCCAAAATCCAATTGAACCTTCAAATATGTTGCATATGATGTATTAAATAATAATGAAGTTGTTATTTTTTTTACTTTCCCTGTATGTATTACGTATTATTTGGAAAGGTTGTGCATAATTGAGTTTCGGTTGCAACCCTTTTCTTCTTCTACTGGGGTCTCTCAATAACTTGGAAAACCAGTTCATATTTTATCACTTATTCCCAATGACGATTCCTGCCTATATCCTTTTGATGCTTGGCTTTTTACTACAATTGTCGGAATTTCGGAGCTCAACATCTCGACGACATGAATAGGGACCTACATATAATTATAGGAAAATAGAGTGTGATGAGGATTTATATTAGGAAATAAATATATCGTTTAATACAGTATAATTTTATTTTTTAATATAATTTGTCATTCAGCAAGGCTTTCTGAACAATTTCTGCCATTGTCGCTTTTATGTCTCTAGACAGGACTTCAGCAACTAAGACTTTTGTTTTACTTTGAATATCTGATGGCACATAGGCCCCTTCTCCTAAGATGTTCGTATCATTCCAACAGTGACCGAGAGATGCTTGCGATTCGCAAATGCGTCCTAGTTGTAACAACAACGACGTGATGTCTTCCAACAACGAGGGGAAGGCAACGCAAATTCTCATTAGAGACTTGAGAACGGGCTGAAATAATTCTAAACGCAAATCGCTCGGCAAAACTGATAGGAGTGTTGACAAAGTGTTTACGCATAATCTTGCGATAGACATCGCTTTTGGCAGCGCATATTGAATAGATAAATGTGACACAAGATCAACGGCAAAAATCTGCTTTTCGAGTGACGCTTGGCTTAAGAGTTCTGGAATGAAATCTAAACAAATATGCATTGAAGGTATGCCTTGAACTGTGACCGGCAACAGTTCTCTTGGATATCCTTGGAAGTGAACCAACTTAGCCAATGAAGGTTCAGATATAAATACTTGATGGAGGAAAGAGCAAATAATGCTTCTCACTTCTCGTAAAGACCACATCAATTCCGGTTTAGATTGGTCTTCAGTAGTTTCTAAACAGGCTTCCAATAAAATTTGAAGTGCAGCACTTTCTTGAGCAGCTATCAAAGCATTTTTTAATTCTTCTCGTTCTGAATCGGAATTTAATTGTCCGGTCTTTTCAAGCAAGGGTTTGTCCAACAGATGTCTACTTAGTTGGCTCCTCGATGCTGCTAAACTTGCTTCCAATATTCTTAAAATTATTTTTAGTATCGGACCGCATCTAAATACTCTTATGTCGCAACGTAACACTTGTAATGGGTCGACTAAAACATTTTCTTGAGTTATAGTTACGGTTTTAGCGGTTCCATTAATATCCAATAATGCATTTATAGTCATTATCCATAAACAACGTGGTAAAACTGTGTTGAGTCGCAGCCAGACTTCGCGGTATAGTTCCTGGATGTGTCGTGGTACCTGATCACTGAGCACGCTTTTTACATATCTGACGAAGATCTCTGCAAACGGCCAAATATCTGTTGGATTCTTGTTAAGCATAGCTTTTAAAATCTTGCCAGTTTTGTATGGATTTACTTCTATATTTTGGAAAGCATCATTAATAGAGGATTCAGATAAATTGACGTCGACTTGATGACGACAGTAGTCTCCAAATACTTGGTCGTCCATCCAATCATCAACTAGGGATAGTTGTGGGAAGTGGGTGGCTAGTAACCGCAGAAGAGGGCTGAAAAGACCGCCGTAGCTCATTTGGTCTTTCTGAGCTTGATGTAATAAATACTTTATTGGCAATTCCGAAAGAAAGGCTGCTGAATAACTTTTTATGTTTCTTCCGTTCGCTAATAAGGTTGCTGCATTAGACAACCTCACATCCTCATAGAGCAAGAGATAGTAAATCAGAAGCAATTGAGAGGCTAATGTTGGCTTTTCTAAATTAAACTCTATCGACGATTCACCATTATCTATTTCCATTGGAGAAAATTGTTTCTTCTGAGCATCAAAATTGACGCCAAATATTGAATTTCTGAAAACTCTTCTGATTTCTTCCTCAGTTATAGGCTGATTAAAATATTCATTCGACCCTTTATTATTTATGACCAATATTGAGTTTACGTACACCTCCACAAGTGCTGGCATGACTGGATGCAATGGCGCTGTACAGTTACAGATTTGGCGATAAATCCAATTTTTTATCGGAACTTTATGTTTTGAGAACGCGCGGGATTTTAAGAGTTGATGGATGCAATGAACTGGCAAATATCCAGAAACATTGCTATTCAGATTTACAGTAACTGGCACTTTCACGGCATGCGCGGTTACCACCTGGAAAACATAAAATGTTTAGCAAAACGGAATCATTACAGTAAAAGAACAGATTGTTTTTCATACACAAACTTTATATTATGTTATAATAACACATGTAATTAACCTGCTCAGTAAATATTTCTTGTGTAAATGCTTGCTTTATGCGTGCAAGTCCATTTGGTCTCACAGGAACTCGCATGCCCAAGGTCGCGCAGACCAACTCGCCCACGGCAGCTAGTTGCCCAGAATGGAAGTGAATTGCTATCAGAAGCAACATTTCTCCAAATGATGCAGTTACTCCAGAATTACTGTAATCAAGTATTTACACAATATATATAGTAGTAGTATATTAAAATACATAGAATCACATAAATAAGAGAATGGAGACAGAAAATAGGAAGGAAATTAAGAATAACACTCACCTTTCAAAATATGCTTCTTCTTTTACCAACCACTGAACCCACTCAATAGCTTTCTTTTCATGATCTGGAGCAGCTAAAATAACAAAAATATTATTAGTTATGATTTTGCCCATTATTTTACTTGCGAATTTTATCGCAAAGTACATATTATGGGAACAGTCTTATAATAATTTATAATAATTTAAATAATAATAACACATACCCATTAACGATGGGCAAGCCAGGATCATACAAAGACTCAAAGATACAAATCTAACTCCTGCTGGTGTGGGTGGTGGTTTTTGTGTGACTAATCTTAATAACCCAGAGACTTCATCGTCTTGGAATTTGATTCCCGCAATGCCTCGTAGTGCACAATAAAGTCTAAGTAATGCTGATGCATCAACTCCTGCAGATGCCTCTTTAAGTCTATTTAGTAATTCTTGGCGTAATTTAATTAGAGCCGCATTTCCGTCACCCTTGCCCCTCTTATGGGAATTACGCAGAAATGTAGCAAACCAAGCTCGAGTGGTTTGATCTGATCCCAGTAGAAGTCCAGACATAAAGGAAACCTGGAAGATACACATATTTGTTTACTTTTTAATACAGTATTGTATGAGTTCTTGCACTTTTTCCAATAAAAAAGAGTCATATTATTCCTACAATACTCTAATATGCACTTATAAAATGTATGAAAAAACTTACTAGATCATCCTGATGGTGAGTTAAAGTCAGATTTATGACCAATGATGGTAATCGAGATACAGAAGCTGCCTTCGCTCGCACAGTTGCTGAAATATGTGGGCAAGCATCACAGAGTATGGTTAGGGTTTTGGCTCTTATCCCACCTTCTTCACCTCTTTCTGCATTGACCACCAGGGATTCTGCCACTGAAAAGCAATTTACTTATTTAAAAATGATTCTTGTAAGTCCTTATTTCAAAGATTATATCATATTCTATATTAATAATATTGATGCTGGAAAACTTAATTGTTGGTATCAAAACTATTAAGATTGCATTTTATGATATATAAAAAGGCTAAAAAGCAGTCACATAGCTGGTATTGGGTAAAAGAGGTTTTGTAACTGATGGAGCTCAATTTTAGTTTTGTACCGATTTAATATGACCTTTTTTTATTATAGATTTGAAGTAGCAAACAAGCATGCAGTCTACTTAATGGTAAGTAGCCACTGCAGCCCATGGACACTTGTTATCAATCCCAGATAAGATCAAAGTCCTACCTAAGGTGGATCACAGATGTGTTGCTACCCCTAAGGACTGAGATGGAATGCCTCAGAAAGGATGTCTCCCTAACCACACTCTTCAGACCAGAATACAGTGCTTAACACTGCTGTTATTAGGCAGAAATAGGTGTAGCGGTGGTGCTGCCGGAGTTGACTAGACCACATAGGGTTCTACCACCAATAGAATATGGAAACCTATGATTATGGAAACAAAAACAATCCAACACTGGCCAAGCATATTGATTTTTAATTTTTTATGAGATTGTTGTTGCTAATGAGCACATAGTAGTGATGGTAAGTGGTCACCGCCACATAGCCATTTTTAAAGCAACTTTATAGAGAACAGGGGTTCTATCTGATGGTAATCAAAGATGTGTTGCATCCCCTGATGAAGTCATTTCATCTATATTTCAATTTATTTTTTAATTATGGTTGTATTTCAACCATTGTAACAGGGTCACTAGTATAAAAGTAAGCCGACAACCATACCCTTCCATTTAAGTACAGGTGCAATTAGATATAGGTGTGGTAGTGGTATTTCCCTAGTCAAACCAGACACCTTTTATCACCTTGCAGATGCACTACAACCAAATATTTTACCTTCATGTAATGTATCAGGCATGTTGGCCACCACCCATGATATTATGTTAGGGCCTTTGTTCACATGAAGAAGTACTTCTACTACATCACAAATATTCAGTAAGTTTGGTAGCTCAGCTAGACTGATACAAATAACATCAGTTATTTCTTCCAAATACACATCATTATCAAAGAGTTCTGATGGCTTGATAGCGCACTCAACATTGGAGCCTTTATTTTGGTTATATTCAGCTACTTGAGCTTGCATTTGCAATATTTCTGATAATACAAGACGGAGACGTCTAGATGAATCGGATTGTTCGAAGTCACTTGCTAAGCCGTTGACAACATTTTGTATCAGAAAGGACTCTGTACATTGAGAGCCACTTCTTGCACTGAAACATAAATAACATCATCTTAATATGTATGGTTATGTTCATGTCATAATGAAGCAAATTGTAATAGGTTCTATAAAACATTACAAACTCACCGCATCTCTTGCTCTTTTTTGAGATCACCTTCTAAGGCGTGAAATTCGATAGAAAGTAGCGATACAATGAAGTTCACTAAATCAATTCCAGACAAAAGAGTCAGTATATTAGTTTTAGCCTCTGCACAGTACTGGGTCACGTCCAGGGGGCAAATGAGTGCCATACGTACAAGACATGGTATTATAGGCCGAATTTCTTCAGGAGAACATTTCATTAGAGTGGCTGTATCTAAATCTTTTATTGCTTTAAATACATGTGGCTGTATGGGCTTCATAAACATACAGGAGTCCATGATTGTTAATTTTGTCTGTGATGGATAATAAAATCACTTGTAAGATCAATTTAAAAAGTATAAAAAGGCAAGTTTAACACAATTTTGCATTATAATATAGGTTACATCGCAATAAAGCACACAAAATTCTAAATTTACTTTTAGAATTACTACAAATACTGCAAATGCAATGCAATTACAATACAAGGCGGCGTATTCGTCACAAGCACGTCAAACGTGACATTAGTGATATATGACATTAGCCACAGACAATGTAAGAATATAGTAAAATAATATATTTTAATTTGTTTTACGGCCGTGGATTCAAGTCTTTCATAGGCACTCTACATTTATTCAATTCTTTATTTTTTATTTCCTAATGAATATCTGCCATATGTGTCTGTAAGTGATAATACGTGGAAAGCTAAAGTGATGAGAACTTTTTTATTGGAGATTTAGATGTATCAGTATGGATTGAAAAGGCAAAGAGCACCATCACGTATATCACGACTTCGTAACTCCGTAAACATGCCTCGTTAATTGTTGACAATGGGCAACCAATAAAAATGTTTCTCAGTAAGAATATGATTAAGTACCGATTTTAAAAATTCTTTTACCAATTTAAAGATACTACCTTACTTACTGCTATAGGCTATATTTTATAAAATATGTATGCCTTTTTATTTTTTTAACGCGGGTGAAACCGCGAGGATCAGCTAGTAAATAAATAAATAAATAAATAAATAAATAAATAAATAATGTGCATGGAATTACATCATCTCTTCGTTTTCTCAGATTTCTAAGGCTTCTAGGGACAACAAAATTTTAGAAATGGAAGGACCTTTGCTCCTCCCTAATTTATATAAGGGAGAATACCCCTCTATCGGAAGACTATTGTACGTCATCAAATTATTTGAATACCTACTGGATTGAACGAGCCCCCCATATGCCTAAAAAAATCCGGATCTGCCAGTACTAGATAACTCATTTCACTGTAACTGTAATAGACACCACAGTATTAAAACCTATTACAAAAACAATGAAATTAAGCTACTCACTTCACTTTTAACTTGAATTATAACAGTAGGAAGAGTATATTGAAGTTTCGTAGCCGTACGTTCTGTTCGTACCCGAGACAGTTCTCTTTACCCTGTGAAGTGGATCTTATTAAGCTAGATTAAATATTCAAGAAAACATTTCTAGATACTATTCCTCACAGCGAAATCACATAATTTGCCACTAACGGTCTCCATTATTATCTGCCGACATCCGTCCATCTACCGATTACGTCCGGCGTTGCTTATCTTTGTAAATCGGTTAAGATCTACGCAAGCCGTCGATGTGATGTGTGTCTGACCTCAAGTAGGACTGCAATCTTTTCTGACCACTCACCATTAGATGGCGAGCATCAAGCATGAAGGTGTCATGTTGTAATGCTACTTCCATAATATGAAAATCTAAGGGGCAGATAAGTAAATTTAAAAAATCAAAAATATCGGCCTCGTATCTGTATTGTTATCACTTCACAAAAGTAAAATTAGATACATTGTAACATGTGGATTTTTATATCGAAGCCCCAAAAATATACCCATACCTAAAATTTTTGGTACTCAGAGATAAATATTTACAACAATCTACCGATATTTATAAGTTTAAGACGTGACAATTGAAAATAATCAAGACGTTAGATAACCTGTTCACTTTAAAAATGATTCTTTAAATTTAAATATTGTTGTCACATTACTGGGACGCCATATATACCTATATACCTATATGGCGTCCCAGTAATGTGACTCGTTAAATGCTCAATAGCACTATTTGGTTCACAATAATTTGGCAGGTTGTTAAACTAAATAAGCCAATACCACCTACGTGTTTCATTTTATGTTAGTACGTATGAAGTTAATATTGTTATACCTACTTATTACCTTGAGGATAATGTAGTAATATCATTTAAGTATCAGGTTAATTAAAGGATACAGTTATAAATTAGATCTAATTGAATTTGACCTCATTTATTGAGGTAGCGAATTACTTAAGGAAGCCAGACAGAGATCACGCGATCAATGAGACTCTATCTGCTACGTGCTACGGCTACGACTCTTGCGGAAATTGCTGCCTATATCTGTAGTACTACAGATTATCATACAAATGTACTATGTAGTATGAATTATGAATTTCGTAATGAATTACTTGGATCTCATTTATTATACTTATCCATAACATAAACGTCTCTTTAGGATCGGTATAAACGACAAGATCTCACAACGGGCTAAATTGTGTAAAATATATTTGACTTCCTCAGTGAGTCATTTGTTTCTATTTCTAAATATATGTAGCGGTAAAGTGGAGATACAAATGAGTTGTGTAAAGCGTTTGCAGAGTACCGAGTGAATCGATGTAATGTATCAGGCAGCAGGGCACGTCTGGGGCAGTTCGGGTGGGTCGGGCGGCGAGGCCGCGCGGAGGGCGGCGGCCGGCGCGGCAGTCGCGCGCGGGCACGTGCGCGCACCGCCTTCGCGCCGTACGCGGTCTTCCCTTCCGTCATATCACCCCCATTACGTTCAATATTCGGGTCATTATTAATCCTCGTATGAAAATATGCTTGTGGCGTTGAAATTGTTATTCAGAATGCACATAATAATCCCAGGACTAAATCGATAGAGCGACCTTCGTGGCTGTTGAAATTTTATGGGTCAATAGCATAGTCTCTTACAACGATTGCTTGCATCATTAGAGTCATACATTTAGGCGGGAAATATTAGCGGAAATGATAGCTTGATAGAGCCTCACTCACTTAACTCTTAAATAAATGAATTAAAAAAATCATTAGTTCATACAAATAATAAATGAAGTGTACACTATAGGTTGATGGACGCAGTGCCTTGAGTTGATAGAACATCTGATAAAGTTAAATCCTGGTATTTTATCTAGATCGTAATATAATGAAAGTGCAATTTTTCTTATGATTTAAAACATACCAGTTTCCATATTATACATAATTTTACATAAGATATTACAATACGTACCTATCTTATAATAAATCTTCACCATACAAATTAAATAGGTATATCTGTCATACGGGCAGTGGCGCATCTAAGTACAAAGACATATATACGTATATAGGTATTTACCTTTAGATCAATTGGCCAATCAGTACAGAAATTAAAATCATATGAATACATCCTCCAATCATTAGTCACACTATTATTATAATTTATAATCTTTTAATTGTGCATATTGCAAGGAAAAAGCGATTTCTCTTATAACTTTGCTTCACATAAATTTATTTACAACAAAAGACGTTGGATTTTTTAGTGTTAAAATTAGATCGACTAAACGAGTGACCTTAACCTACCGCAATGAAATTGATAACTGTAAGCCTCTTAAATTTAATACGCGTTGCCGGTCCTATTTGTATTTGGCTCCATGTAATCTATTTGCTCTCTACGGAGCTTACTCTGGTTCGGGGAAATGAAAATGTGTTACAATTTAGTGCAATCTCTGCTGCACCTCTAAGATGATTGCTTTGCGAATTGGGTCGTGAGTACGGAAGTTGCTAGGTCGTAGGTAAACTAGATAAAGCTTAATATGTACTAGGTACATAAGGGGTGTTTAGATAATTAACGATCTCCCTGCAATATTGATAAATGTAAGTACAACAAGTGTTAGATAACATATGAAGAGTCGTATAAGCTTAATTGCTATGATAATTGAAAAGTGTATACGGTTGTTTCTTTTTAAGTTTAGTTACCTATTTTTAATATATGTAACTATGTAAGTACTTAGTTCACGTTATAGAAATTTCAATGGGATAAATATCTCTAAATAGTTATCAACAACATGTTCAAGGAAAAGAAATTAAAAAAGAAAAAGCAATCACTTTGTTATTGAAAGTTGCTTACATTTGTACCAAGATAGATATTAAACATTTCTCCATTGAAATAAAACTTTCTGAAGTGCAATAAATACACACACAGGTACATAAGTAACGATTTCATTCTAACTCTATATTCAGTTATAGTACTTACTTATGTACGCCATTTATTTTTATTGGAAAGATGCAAGCGCATTAAAAATGTATTCTAGCTAAAGGCTCTACTATTGACGGAGCGACTAAAATCTTTCCGATATTTTTAAGTTACAGTTAAATCAATACCGGTATCTAATATTAGGCATAGGTTTTATGTTGTGTTATACCTAATCAAAATAGATCAAAGACTGTCGTCTATTGACTGATAGAGGACTAATATTCTATGTACATATAGGGCAATAGTTGTGTTTTCTATTATTGTATTATTAATTTGATTGAATAAAATAGGCC
>DWPU01000114.1:0-10710 GCA_018251975.1 Urbanus esmeraldus
ATATTCCACTATACTGCTCCTGGTTTAAGCATTAACATGCCCTCCGAAGAACAAATTTAGTCACCAGCGGTTACCCATCCAACTCCTGACTAACGTTGCCTAACTTGCAATTATATTATTACACACATAATAAACAGGCAGATTTTTATCTGAGGAACTGAAAACCTTGGCCGGTTTTCATGCGCTATCGTAAGAGTTTCGACAAAAATAGTCGCGGATCTCCAATTACTCGTAATTAAATAAAACTCATGGCGAAATTATTTATGCAAATATTGCCACATCGGTATTTGAATAAAACAGCTATTTATATTTTTTTATAATCAAAACAGTTTATAACCGTTATTTTGTTGCATACTAACATTACGAGCTAATGTATAATTTTTGTAAGTTGAAGTGTTAATTTATCAAAAATGTTTAATTTTCAAAAGCATTAGGAACTGTTAAGATTTGTGATAAAAATATAACGTGTTCAGAGCCGTGAAAATAAAAGATTGCCTTATTTAACTTTGACTCGAACTACTTACTTCTTATGTAAGTATAATATATCTATGTAAACATTAATTGATGAAACCAAAGCTTCATAATGCCAATCTGAACTTACTCATAAAACATTAAAATGTTTCTGATGATCTCGCAAATAGACTTTACTCATTACAAAAATCTCGAATCAAATCATGTATTTACCAAATTAGTTTTGAACGTCAATATCCTATCATTTCAACCAAAAAAGGGTAACTGCGTAAATAAAATCGAACCGAACCCATTCTTCTAACAAGACACAAAATTGAGTTTACAAAATGATATCAGACATTCCATTCGATACGCCAGATTATCGAAATCATGGGGCAAGCATGTAGAATGTCGATTTGGCCAACAGGTAATGTGTATGCAGTATTGTTGTTTCAAAATATATTGCATCGGTGCACAATCGTATGCAAAATTGGCTGAACAAAAACTTTGCAAGCATTCGAAACACATTCAAATTTAGTACTGGAGACAAACAATCTACTTTTAATCGAATTTGTAGGCTAATTAGTTGTTGCTTTTAACTTTGTGTGCGCAGAATATAATAAAAAATTAAATTAAAAATATTTATTTAGCCACCTCAGGAGTAGAATATCATAAAAACCCTTCGTGGGTCTACATCAATAAAAGAAGCTATTGTCTAAATTTCTTAGTTATATGTAGCTTTAGAAGTTTTTTACTAAGTGCTTATGAAAGTATCCACCATGCCTAAAACAATAATACAATTTAAAACAATTTGTCTGTCTGTTTGGCTGAGGTAATTTTCTAAACGGCTGGACCAATCTTGACGGGATTTTCACTGCAAGATAGCTGAACGTTTAAAGCGTAACTTAGGTTACTTTAATTTTAGAAAAGCCATAGCGCACGCCACAGACTTGTGACCACCGTTGCCGGAGAGCCGGGTATCAATTATGTTGAATTATGTATGCCTTTTAACTTTTTTAACGCGGGTGAAACCGTGAGTATCAACTAGTATTTCAATAAAAGCGCACAATCCAGTAAATGACTAATTCCAGCTCGAAGTCTATTATTTTGATTAAATGTCACGCACAAAGGACGCTAAAAGTCAAGGTAGTAGGACATTTCGACGGTACCGAAGCAATTAAGGATTATGACCCGTTTTGACCGGAACTCTCTGTTTTATAGCACCAGAAAAACCTAACCAATTTTTTTCGGTTTATTAATTTCAAGTGACTTCATTCAGATTTAATCAGAAAACTACGACTAAAACAGATATAAAGTTTAATTTAGAGTTAGAAATAAAATTAATGACATTAAGAAGAGATTTACTTTCGCTTTCTACAGAGGCTTCAATATTTACTGCACCAAGTATGCATTTCGATGACCGCAGTAATGATGTTACACAAGGAGAAGCTCCTGCTCGTCCCCTGGATTCTGCCACGAGATTATGATCAAAGACACCGAATGAAAATTATGATTGATATCCATATGACAATCGGTCGTATAATAATTGTGATATTATTAATTAAAGATTTATTTTTAAGCATTATTTTAACTACATTTCGAAACACTTGTTGCTTAAATAATTTTTATTTACTTGTTTACTATAAATAAATTCCCAACGTTGAGACAATAAAGGTCAATAATGTAGGTAAGTGTAAAAAACATACAAACTGGACTAACATTTTAGCGTTACACCAGTTGTTTGCATGTTATAGTTTAGGTAACCCCAAAAGCCTGCATTTACTAGTTTACTACCTAAACCAGTACCACTTATCCACCGACAGTGAAGGGACGAAGGGTCCCAATTAGATCAAGTCTAAAGCGGTCTCTCGCAAATATTCGAGTATTAGTATTAGTCGAATATTAAACTGACATGTCTAAATTGTAGTCCACGGTCATATTAATATAAATAGTAAAGTACCTAAATTTTAAGTACCTACTTTGTTATTTAGGACGTATTTTACTTTGTCACACAAATTATTTTGTAAAGACCAAGTTTTGAGCGAAATACGTACTACAATTAGGCACCTAACCTACTACAGATAAATAATCGTCTAATTTAGGCGTTTGCAATTATAGTCTACCTACTATGATTGCCAGTAGCATTTTATTTTTCTGTATTAGGAGTTCTAATAAAAATCTTAAATTTTTTAATAACTGCTAAATTTATTTTTTCTCTATATCAAGCACTGCTATATTCTGGTTTAAGAACCTATGCTAAGGGTGACAAAAGGCATTCTAACTTAGTACTCAAACAGCAATATCAGTGTAAACGACTCAGGACTTCAATCCTACTACGGCTTAGTTACATTCTTATTCAAATTCTTAAAAACTGCAAGTCGATGCAATGTTGAATATCACGCACTTCCTTTTAATGAGATATCAAGAAAGGTTTAAAGAAACTAGTCAACTAACGCATTTCTCTTCCAAATAAGCAAGACCTTGAACCTAGACCTTGTATAATCATGTACGGAACCATAACCACAATAAGAAACCTATCCAACATCCTATCAGGGCATTACCCTCACAATTACTGAAGAAAGTGGACCCTCACTTTCTTCGCTCGAAGTAAGACCAGGCGTCCACTCATAAATATTTATTATGGCTCTTCTAGTTACATTTTTGTACAATTACACAAATTGTTATATGGAAAATATAAGGGGAAAATTACGCTATTTAAGGACTTCATTATATGTAGCTACCTGATGTAGATTCTTAATAAAATCCTAACTTATTGCTAAGGATATGCTTCAACCCTGTTAGACGTCGCATAAGACACTATGCCTAATTTGAGGCAATGACGACAATCTAAAACTAATTTAGGCGTTCCATTAAATATCGACGCTGGAAAGCGTAATTGCCATAACCCAAAAATGTTTTTTCGACCTTAAAACGTAAGGAATACTATACATTTTTTGGTTGAAAATAATATAAAGTTATGATTTTGTTTGTAACATATAAAAACATTTTTGCTCTTGTGTAGAGTTGCATATTTTTGGATTACAGCAATTACGCTTTCCAGCGTCGCTATGGAGAAGAAGCTTAACACACACTTGTTAATAATATTTTTATTTTAATTACATTATACATTGGGTATGCTAATCAAACTTATTTGGCTAATAAGTATACCTACTCCCCCAAATAAAAATAACCTTCTCTGGGTCAAGTTCTGAATACATATTACGTTATACAATTTATAACTGTCTCATATCATACGCTGCTATACATTTCGTGTACATCAATCATTGTTGGTTAACCTTCACTTTTCAGGGCCAATTCGCTGTAAAGGGGATTGCACACTTCTGCTATTGTCGAATAACTTTGTTATTTCTATCAGTGAAGATTGTTAACGACATTGGTTTGTAAGAAAGCATAATATGGAACGGGTCAGGATTGAAAATGTTACTTATTAAGTGGATGAACAATGTTTCGTATTCTTTTCATTTAGCTTACTAAACTTTACAATAAAATTTTGTATCTTATAAAATCTATAAATATAAAGCATACAGATTTAATTCAAAAATTATACTATACACTTTATTATGATCATCATTAACAAAAATCCTTGTTTTAAGAACGATAAAGATGAAACACCACAAGAAAATAAAATGAAGTGTAAAAATCCTCACAACATTTTTTTCTTCCACTTCATATATTTCAGACAATAATCTGTTGACAATGACAATATCATCATTAATCAGTCATCAATATCATATTATAATAATAATTTCATCGATAATCATCAATTTAAAGTCTACTTTTCGAAAACTAATTATTATCAATTTTAGTAACATACCTACATTGAAAATAATTTTAATTTGTGACATTATTTTAATCTAGAACTTACAGTGGACATAGCCCGTTAGCAAAACTTGCAATGATACTAAACGGTTATGACGTTTCCGTCATTCAAAGCATGACTTCTTAATAACTTCATTCATTTATGTAACCGCAAACACATCAAGAATCACTTGAGCGCTATAAAAATACTCTTTAAAAATAATATGATCCTATCAGAAAACCACATTCTTCACATAATAAAATGTTCTAGATGCGGTGTTCTAAGTAATAAAGATTTTGTTTGAACGTTGTATACTCAAATAACGTCTAATATTTATAACGAATGCATGGCTCTTATAAGTAACTCTTATGCGACTTTCCAACTAAGTTCTCAAGGAAAGCAAATCATCTGTGATCGAACTCAGATAGGACTGCATTCCCGGCGTTGATTAAAGATGTCAATGGGCGGCAGTGTATTTACAATCAAATGGACTGCATTCTCGTTTGATACTTTATTCGCGAGGTTTAAATCCCAGCCATGCAACTCTGATTTGTCGAAGTTATATGATCTTTAAAAATTAATTATCACTTGTTTTAACGATGAAGGAAAAATCCATGAGGAAACCTGCAACCCTGAGAGTTCAAAAAAAAGTTCGCACGATGGACTATGGCCTCAATCCCTCTTAGCCTGAAAGGAGACCAGTGCCCAGCAGTAAAACAATAGATTGACGATAACCATAAAGTGGATATAATTTAATATGAAACAAAATAACATCATAAACTCTCGCTTGTACAAGTGCGTTTGAATACAACAATGTAGGGTCTGCCGTTCCGCTAAGATACGTTTCGACACCTGCTGTGAAATTTTCAATGTTTTGTACTGTTTGCTAACAAGGGAAAAGGGTAACTAGGCATAACAGTACCCCTATTACAAGTTTATTACGTTTAGTTAAACGTTCCATTTACGTTTGGTTCCATACATCTACATGCAGCGCTCCTAGCGGACCGTTTGGGTACTAATATTTTAATATGGAAAAACGGACGTAAAATTAAACCGAGATCGTATCAAGAAATCGTAACATACTCGTACTAAGGATAGGATACTGGTCAGTCCTTACATAGGATACCGATTTCGTGTTTTTTTATATTAAAGTACCTAAGCCTAATAAAAAAGTCAAAATTTATTGACTCTTAATGCCCAATTTATATAAAGAGAAGAAATGTTTGCTATGCTCATTTTCAGAGAGTTTAATTGGACCCAATACAAAAGTATAAATATATACCTACCTACCTACATTCTTCATTTACATATCCACTCGTCATAAATTCCATTACCTTACGTTAAACTGGTAACCAAAAGCGGTCATTGTCGTATGTAACGAAATTTGCCTAAAATACACTAACATAAACTGAATTTATTATAATAATTCACATTAGCAAACAACATTGCGTATAATCGTTTTAATGCATAGTGTTATAATGCATAGGTGCGGCCAACGTTGGTCGAGTTTCTCAAACACGCCCTGAATTGCGATTCAATTCAAAAACTGCAGCGACTTATACCACGAGCTGTCTCGCCTATAGTTTATGTTACTACTTGTACAATTAAGATTTAAAGGTTAGTTTAAATCTAATGACAAAACAAGACCCGTTAAAATCGGATGGAAATCGGCAAAAGAACAAGAATATAACGCGGTGTAACTGACGAATACTGTTGTGGACATGTGTTACTTGAAATTTCTAATACGCCCATAAGTTCTATATCTAAGCTACCCCAAAAAGTAAATATCTGGAGTAACAACGCTTCTATAATATACCTATCATGGAATAATAAACTATCTGCAGATGATTGAAATTTACTTGGAACTGCTCGTTTGCTACTTCGATCATATAAAAAAGTAGATTAAATTACATATCAACAAAATAGTATATGTTTATATTTTGCAACATAAATCTTCGCCCAACTTTATACAGTTGTACCATGCACACAAAAACTCCGTATACAATTATTTCTCTATCGAATAAACTTTTCCCTACCAGCCGGTTCCTCCATATTAATTTCCCTTATAATATACAACAGCGCAGACGCAGACCACACAGAAGCGACGTAAGGCGCGGATTGACCGCCCGTTTCATGTAATTCTAAAAATACACGCGCCCGCGGCATTTTCATTAATGCATGCATGCATCTCTGCTACGTTGTGTGCGTAAATCAAACCGATGTCGGCTCTACTTTCCGACCACGCTCGACAACCCTTCTGCCTGGCCATTTGACCTATTAGACGTATATTGTACGCTTTTTGTGCCTAAAACCACTTAATTGTAACTGTATACAATTATTTTGTTTGATTTAAATGGTCACATAATGCATTATTTGGACACGTGTTCGCTTTAAAAGAGTCATTAAAGCACTGACCAAAATTTTAGACTTAATTATAATTGTAACATAACATGCTGAACGGCCTGATTTTTTTGTGTATTTTAAACTGAACAGCTGTGGCCGGACTTTATGTTAAAGTAGGGCTGTTTTTTTTATAGATCCTTAGCGGATAATCAAAATCATCCTTTTTTATTGATGACATGCGAGCGGTGTAATAGACATGCAGAGGGTTTGTGTTCATTCAAGGCCAGGAACACCTCTAGGATTTTTGAATTATGTTTTGAGTCTACTTGTTTGTGAATACGTCTCTATGTATCCGAATATATGTAAGTTGAGCTATGGTTTATATTATTATGTTTTATATAGACTGTATTTCCAATAAATAAATAAATAAACCGAACAAAATTTTTTGATAAAACTGAAAATGATAGTCTTTATAAAATAAAATAAAGACATTTATTAAATAATAATTGTATTATCCCGCATGCAGACATGGAAAATTAATTTAAGTGCGTAGGTATATATATATAGGAAAGAATTAACTTTTTTGTGAATCGCCATTAATATGATGTTTAAATGAACACGGAATAGGACACATAATAATGTACAATTATATTTCATTAACATTTTTATTACATGTGTATTTTTATCAAAATAGATTTTACGACAAAGCTAACCTTCGTAATATAACAATGCATTAAAATTACGGAAATCTATATTTTTGAATCATAAATCATTTAGACATGTTTAGAATAATTATGTATTTAGGTTCCTTTGTTTATGGTCTGACAGATGTAGAGTTCTTAATGGTATGGTTTCGTCACTATTGCCCTACATATTTTTAGCTTATAGAACAATACTTGAGGACAATATTATACGCCATGTTGTGATTTTAATAAACTTGCGGTAATTAGGGCAAACTTTTTTATATTATGGGAATAGTAAACAAGCATACAGTCCACCTGATGGTAAGTGTGCACTGCCGCTGATGGACATTTGTAATCAACTCCAGATAAGAACAGTCTTACAGAGGTCGGTCACAAATGCATTGCTAAGGACTAAGTTGGAACGCCTCGAATAAATACCTATACTTATCTCCCTTACCACAAATCCCATAACTCTCATATACTTACCTTTACGTATTTAAACGCTATACATACAGGTATTCCATGGAATATGCAAGATACACGTTGTACATATTACTAAAAACAACCTTATTTTAAGAAAAGGGTCATTAGCTCATTAGTGATAACTTATTCGTGTCTTCAGTTCTTTAAAATAAATCACCGCGATACCTTGTCCCCTGATTAATATCACTTTTCAGATTCACCTTTTTTGATCTTCCTCGAATCTTTATTGCAGAAACATAAATAAACATATACTTTACTTTAATTACTCCAGTAATGTCTTTCCTCTTATTCATATCTTATATCAGATTTTTCTATTTGTCCTTTATAACTAACTCCCTTTTCTCCACCCAGCTAATTGTACTATTACATCATCAGTGAGGAATTGCCAACCATCATAAATCATATTAATGTGTAATTGTAATCCAATTTCCACACCTTTTCCTTTTTATGGAAATCAATACACAATATTGCATCTACTTTTGCTTACCTACTGTAAGACAATTGTTTCACTATAAGTCACATTAATTAAAGCGTAAATTATGCAAAGAGCTTGGCGAACAGTGATTGGGTTAAATTATATTTTCAAAAGCTCTATTTGCGCTTTAGCTATTTGCTAAAGTGTAAACAGTTTATACTATAGCGTATAATGAACATTTGAATTTTATTTTTGTATTTAGTCACTTAAGAAACATCTGTAAAAATCTATTTTCCTAGAGTCCTAGACCAACTAGTTGAAGCGATTATCGCTTAGTTTGTATAAAAATAATTGTTATGTATTAAGTATCCAAATGTATCAGTAAGTTTGTGTGTTTTAAATACCTCATATAAAATCGTTTTAAACCTCAAAATTCACCGCTTATCGCTCACCGCTTTCAATACAACCCACAGCAATAAGCCACGTTAATTCCCATACGCGGGCACATAATTCACTCGTTGCTAATTACATAAGACACGTAACTGTTTTTGCTGAAATAATTGCTGCATTGTGCAATGTAGTGTAATGCTCTGGTTATTCGTGTCCCATGATAATCGGAATGACAGTTGACTGCAAAGGATGTGATTTGACTGGTCCATATAAATTAATTTAAGTAAACTTGACAGTTGACAAAATATAATTATGGACTCTGTATAGTAGTGTAGTGGTTCGTTACTGATTTGATACGCAGAAGGTTCCGGATTCAACACTTGGTCGGACACTTAATTGATATAGATTTTTCTTTTGGGTGTGGTTGTTTGTGTATTATTTTTGAATGCATTTTATTGGAAATACAAACATAGTTTGAAAGCTATAAGCGTATAAAAACGTACTTTAATATTATTTTCTCTGTGATTTCCGGTCATGACAATAATAAAATTTGATTAGGGTCTGAGTGTCTATTACCCGTCATTGTCGCTGTTAACAGAGATAATCAAAGATTCCCACACAGAGATAATCTTATTATTGAGGCTACAGGTGTAGAACTAATTAATATTATTTGTAATCTATACCTAAGCAGTTACGATTTATATCACAGACAGACCAAATTCAATTGATTCAGATAGATAATGTTAACTGTAGTTTATCGAGCTACTAGCATTGCGCAAGGCCCAAGATAGATAGTGACAAGTAGTTATTGCGTATAGTACGGCTAATTATAATAAGTTTGGAGACATGGTAATTGCTTTTCGATAGACCATTATTTATAAGCGTTTGAATAGCGAAGGTGGAGTTTGAATATGGTTCAACTTTAATGAAGTTTGAAAGTCGTTGCTTTATTTACAAAGTACCTATTTGATTTTAATTGATTCGTTAATTGTTTGATTAAGGGATTGCTTAGTGGTTTGAACTTCGATCTCTCACATTGAGTCCGTGCGTCGAATCTCCGATTTGATTTGATGGCACCTGCATTTCTACAGAAATTAATTATCACTTGCTGTAAAACAATAAAGCAATGAATCGTGAGGAAGCGTGAATGAAAGTTCTGTAAAAAAGTTTTCTAATGCGGGTGAACTTAATGATTCCATAATTAATCAGTTTGAGTATACTATGGCAAGTATTTTTATCATGAGAAGACCCATACCCTTTTAAATCAAAAATACGATAATAATGGATAATTAATTATTTCCCGGCAATTTTAAGATTGTTTCAATGGAGCTTTTTTCGTACGGACGAAATAAGGTCATGTCATAACAATAAGACAAGTCATAAGAATCATCTCAAGATGCATCAAACGATGGTAGAACACGCACAATTAAGGCTCATACACACGAAGGCGTGAAATTAGTTAATTGGTGTTTATTACTCGCACGATCTAACGTGATTTATTTCCTTTTGACTACTGTTACTAACACGCGCTGAGTTTCTTGTCGGGTCTTCTGAGTTGTGGTAAATAAGAAAAATACTGTAAATGACAATTGGCCCAAACAAAATAAAGATATTTCATTTCATTTCACGCTACTAACCAAATGAGTATAATACCTAGGTTTACCTAAACCAATTTCATAATAGAGAACGCTAATCACACATCAATTTTTTTATGACGAAGGAAATATTTAAAAGATACCCGACGCCTTGCTAGCGACGCCGGGTTTTGTAGTATTTTACCGCATTAAAATCCTCTCGGTGGCCGTCCTCGGCGCTACATGGATCCGGAACTCCAAGGGACCACCACTGGTCCTCCAAGCGCGATGCCCTTTCGGGCTCTGTCCTGGTGAACATTTCCCCAACCAACACCTTCTGGCGTTTAGAACGGAATGCAACTTCACATAACGCCGACCTTTGCAGGGTCGCTGGATGGACGGTTCGAGCTCCCATTCTTCCCAGCTGTTACCCCAGAAGTTCCCATTTAGTCGCCTCTTACAGGTAGGGGATACCGTAACCCTATTCCGGTCCTGTAACTACAGGGACAGTAAGATACTTGGATGCAACTTCGCAATAAGACGCTGCCGCCC
>DWPU01000115.1:0-10672 GCA_018251975.1 Urbanus esmeraldus
TTTCAATGACTGGCAAGCACTGACGTTAAGTAAGCAACGCTGATCATACTGGTGGTCGCCTAGATTCGCTCACGTGCCAATTCCAGTCGTCTCTTTCTTTCATGATAACACACCATCAAAGTGATGTAACTTGCCGTATAAAAACTGGTGACTCGCGACCCGCAACGCAACACGTTATACCAAAGGACCGAAGTAATTATATTATTGCATTAGCAATGTGATTAATCTGTACAAATTAATAAGTTGTGCAGTAAAACAGCTGCCATTTACAATTAAAGAAAACACTGTAACAGATTTACATTTCTGTTTGTAGTTTTTGTTTGTACTAACTACTTTTTGTTAGTAATATGTAATTGTATTAGCAAATGTGCAATGCATTACACCTGATGGCCAGCAATCACTACAGCCCACGGACTTCTGTAATCAACACTAAATAGGATTAGAGTTGTAATTTAAGTCTGCTCTAAATGTATTGCTATCCCTGAGGTAGAGTTAAGATTAAGATGGAATGTCTTGTATGTTTGCTTAGAAGCTAAAATTGGGAAACCGTTTAACTGTGTATTTTCGTATGAATATGAATTTAATAAAATAAATTATTTAATTAACTAATTAGATCTACATATTTATATTCAAAGTACATATGTAGAGATCCTGCATAAAACTCGAAAATCAGACCCATACATCCCCAAAAAATCAGTTATTAAAAGCTTTTAAAAACAGCTCGATTAATATAATAGGATTACATAGGTCTAATGACAAATGGAAGTAGTTGTAAATCAAGAAAGAGCAAGCGACCGTTTACAGTGGACTCAAATCTTTATTAAAACCTGTCGGGCATAAATAAAACGGAAGCAAGACAATAATCCAATATCACAAGTGTTCCGGGATTGCGGTATTAAAACAATTCGCAGTCGGCACTCCGCACCGACCGCTGTAATCGTTTAATTTTTATTCGAGTTATTAAAATGTCCCCCTCATTGATCAAGTCCAATAGACATAACTTATAAAAGGGGATATTAAAAAATCCACCAAATGGTCATTCGAATCGACGGTGAGCATCATCGAAAAAATATTTCGGACACTCTCAAAGCGAAATAAATGTCGTATTTATAGGTAGGTAATGAAGTGGCCACCGCAATTAAATTGATGACATCATAGCCTCAATGCGAGGCGCGATGGGAAATAAAAGCACAATTCAATCAACGGGCGGCGACACGTCGGACGCGGCCGCGTATGAAATTATTCAACCGTGTATAGTAAAGACACTTAGCTGTTGGACACTTGTGTTTAATAGCGGTAATAATGTCACCTGTGAGTTCCCTTGATTCTATCAGATCGGTTACAATAAAATTTCAATATTTGCTCTACTTTTAAAAAATTGGATGACACCCAACAACACGTGTAACGTGAGCGGGAATAGTAATCGTGTACTAAGTAGCGTTAATGAATAACAATTTGACTCCACGAATGAATGAATATACATAAAATTCAATGGATTTAAAGTAAGTTTCCCACAGCAATAGACACCTAATTCATGATTCAAACCTACATTGCAAAACATTTCAAGTCCGCCTTTTTATTTTGTTTGGAAAATTGAAGAATTTATAAAGTCTCAACGAACGATACAACTTAAAACTAAAGCATCGTGAGTTCTAAATCTTACCTATCGCAGGATCGAGGACTGCTTGTGCCGCCTGTTCTTCGCCAATAGGCGTCTTAAGGCATATTTTCTTGAGTTTCATCGCGACCGGTGAGTCTTCTGACTGGGCCACTGAAATACAAGTACATATTATTAAACATATTCAACAGTTTGAGAAAGAACAATGTGAAATGTATAAATCGGCACAAAGTTATTAAAAATGTACCAATATTACTCTAAAGTTTTTTTGATAATTGAGTCACGTGATATAAGTCTGTAGTTCTGTAACCTTTTGGTACAGAAAAGAAACAAATTATTTATTTTGATTATGAATAAGTCTTCAGTTTTGTATAAGTAAGACAATAAAAACATAGGAACATACATTAAGCAAAACATGTGCGCATTTTTAATGACCATTAAAATTTGGCGTAACAGTAATGTCGCCGCCTGATACAGATATCCGGTACTAGAGCCGTTTTTGTAACAAATAAAAAATACGCAAAATTACAATTACTGAAAAGGACCAAGAAAAGATCGAGAACAATGAGCCAAAGTAGCGGAGCGGTCAAAACATAGAAGCCACGGTAGCACAAAAGGTGACAACAATGTAGTGAGAATAGTAGTTATGCGGTGGGTATCATAAATAATTCAGTTTGCGCAATGGCAGGCGGTCGGAGCAATTTTACTATTGATCTAGCATTACGTCGCTCAGGACCGTTTATTATAGTTACAATATAAACGACATTACGTTTAACCGCGACAATAATGGCAGTAATAACCTGCAAGTGGATGACGACAAGCAAATAATCTATTGGGTCTATTATTTGTATGAGTGTACTTAATTCATTATTACATTGACCATGATCTAGGGAAATCATTTGCCACCTAATCTGAAATCCAGATTATTCTAGACTTTTATGTATTGTAATAAAAAGGGCCGACGGCTGAGCGTCCCGTCTGAAGCACGGAAGCTCGCATAAACTTCAGCCATCAGCGGCCACCCATCAAATTCCCGACCGCGTTTGATTTTCTACATACATTTAAGTTACACGAGCCGTAGTAGGTTCGGATTAAGCGTTTTCATTTTCTTATTAAATCGTAATTATTCTAATTTGAACTGTAACTACCACTAGAATTCAGCAATAAGTTTTAGAAATCATCATAATTATTTAACTGCTGATAAATGATCATTGCTGTTTCGTGGTTACGGCGAGCGAAAGGAAGGAAGATATAAATTACTACTAAATTTCCTTAAAAAGCATGTCAACGGAATATTTAACAGGTAAAATATGAGCATTATATACGATATGTAATAATAAATGCTGATCACAAATATGTTCGACGGCCGTGACACGATCTTCCTTATAAGGTTTACGAAAGAAATTGGAATATCATGCGCAAGTGTAGATAGAGTCGGTAGAGTTCGGCTATGAATCATTATTTTACAGCATGTAGGACTACTACAATTGTCAATCTAGAACAACTTAGCATTTAACACGTATAAGGCAGAAATAAGTGTGCTTCTGTCGATTCGCAGTCTAATCATGGAGGATTTTACTAATCTATGTATGTCGTTAAAATATTTTAACTACAAATAAAAATAATACAACCGAATTGGTAACCTCATCCTTTTTTTAAGTCGGTTAATAACAAGTACAAAATATTGTAACGGAATACTTGAACAATAATTACGCTAATACTGACATGTGTATTAATATTATTATTTCAAGAAAAGTGTCAGGTTTAATGTAACATTTAATTTAGTGCACAGACAGGACTGTCTACGCATCAACATATAAGATGCCACTGCTGTATACAGTATATTCCAGTTTATACATTCACGGGCTACAGAGGCCATTTCGCATCAGGTGAAGTTCGCTACTTCCACAACAGAGAAAACCGCGTGCACACACTACTGTGTAGGCACTTCAATATAAACACGGGGTGAAACAAAGCTTTAGTGGGGAGATCGTCCAGCTATTAGCTCTGTGCCAGTATCCACTCTAGTTTTACACTGACATGGATATAACAAAAGAGGTAATGTAGGTATTCGCAATCCATTGTCGGAGGTAAGCAATTTTCAGTCTGCAATAAAAGTTATATCACTGTTATGACGGAATAAATCATGGCTGCTTCGCCGTTAGGATTTGATTGGAGATGATTATTATTTTACCTTAAATTTAAGTCTCTACAATTTTAACTTACGATTACGTACGATTTAAATTGTCAGTATATCTTTGTTTATTTGCTAAAGTTTAGGCTACTTATTTATTCTCTATGTATAATTAAATCATTATTCTTCGAGAAGACAACCATTAAATTATATTTTTGTTTATTTTAAATTGATTGAAAGTCATCCATTTCACTAATACTCATAAGAATAAAGTTTAAAATATTATTAATTTGGTTATAATCTAGGGTACATTCTGTTAAAAACAGTTTTCCTAGGACTTGATAAGCGTATAAATAAGATAATAAAGACTCTTTGTTTACTGGCTATGTTCTTGTTTGTTAAAAATTACTTCAGGCCGCTGATTCAAAAGCTAAACAATGTAATAAAAGCCAGTGCAATATTGTTTAGTAAATGCCCTGGTAATTGGTACATTTACCAGACACCGTCTTAAGTCATTTGCACACTCATTGCAGATCGTAAATTGGTCTTGATTCTGACAAATTGGTTTATTATTAATCGGCGCAATAATTCATACTACTGTTACTGCGTATGATTAGGATACACGGGGGACGTTTATAATCCAACGAGAATCCGTCCGTGTATTTCCTTATATCGTTCATATATTTTTAGCATTTTCGAAGTGATATCTAGGTGTGGCAATTAGTTGCACTTGCCATAGATCGATACAAAAATGCTTTAATAAACAAGCACACGTGCGAAGACAATAGAAAATAAAGATAAAGATGCTCTTCTTCATGTTAATTACTTGCATAAACAACAAACAAATGCCATGCCATTAAAGCCCGCGTAAGCACCAAAAACAAGTCGAACGAAATCAAAATTTTGTTTGAACAAAAGTTGGCTCCAAAATGTGTGTGTACCCTTTAGTGGTGAAATGTTTACATGGTTCGCACACACGAACCGCAACCTAGCTCAACATTGTGGGCCGCCGGTGCACCGCCGTATGAAATTTATTTATCACAAAATAAACGTGAATAAACGCTCAGCGCCCGCCTGGACCACGACCTGCCCCAATAATAACTTTCGGAATGTCATGTTGGTCAACTTAATCAAAGTCCTTTATTGTGAGATTTTATTACTATTTTGGTTTCCCTGCTCTTCCTGGCTGACGACTGCTCGTCAAATGTGGTAATCGAAAATTTATTCGCTTCCGACACAGCTGAAATTTTAGCATGAACATAGCTCCATAGCCCCGTAATATCATGGTACAACTAAGGTGGTATAATGGAGACGCAAGGTGGCTCAATGTATCTGGTTTTAGTTTCCACTTACAGTTTACACTTAGGGTTATAGAATGCCACTGCATCAATGCGTAGTTTAATTGTTGTTAACATACGTTGTTAGTTATACAAATTTACTTGTTCCCGCCGACAAAAAATAATAATTTTCATCTTTATCTCGAAACCATCCACTGTGGTCCGAGATTCGCACTTTTGCTCCTGTATATATTCATGAATGTAACAATTTGATTCACACTTCATTATGTAATTAATCCTTTTACTATCAAAACTTTATGCGTTATATCACATCAAGCTTCGGTATAATTAACACGCTAGTCTAAAAATATTCAGCTGTGAAAAAGAGAAAAAGAGAAAATAAACTTATTACAATACAACGTTAACGCGACGGTAGATTAAGGACTATTTTTTGGCAAGCTGCCTGAAGACGTGGCTTACCTTTTTTGATTGTCGTAGCTAAGTGTTAATACGAGCCACTTAGTGATCATAAAAAGATTATAAACATAATAATCAACCAATTCTAAAGACTGTAATTTTATAGAGAACTTTAACGACAAATAAGTATGTAAATTAATTAATACGGATGTATATAATTTTGCAAAATCAAAATGATTACACTAAGCTGTCGTCACGTTTTACATAAGTATAATATAGTTTTGGCCTATGTCCAGCAGTGGACCTCAAAAGGCTGATGGATGGATAATATAGTTTTAAAACATTTTAGTTATCCTATAACATCCCTTTCCTTTCCCTTCTTCTCAAAATATGTATACAGTTTAACTCCACTTTGGTGTAGTGTGTTTAGACTGTTTAGTAAGTCAATAGCCGTTGCCCTATAATAGTAGTTTGATCGTTTGTTATATCTAGGGCATGCTCCAGCACTGGGCCACGATCCACCCCGGGGGGCTTAGGACGACCTTGGGAGAAATGCCGACGGTAATCAAGGGCAGAATCGCGGTTAAGAGGCGAGCCTTTCGATGTCTGCGGAGATTCGTGAACGTAGAGTATCTACGGGCGAGATGTTTATTTTGCTATTACGATCTCTTATCGAGGTTGTCTATGGACTTAACGTAAACAGTTAAACATTAAAATATTTTGATGAAGTAGATTCTTGGGCATATTCATTTTTTCGCGGTAATAACTTGCCACCTTTTCGCAATGTGTTTCGTGCATGGAGAAGATGTAGCGAAAGAAAAGTACACTTCTTTTAAATAAAATTTTCATTCACTCAAAGTTATGGTAATGGAACTATTAGAGTTGAATCTATTTCTGAGGATGTGTCAAGTATTTTGAAGTAAACATCCTAAAGAATAGCAGGCGAGGTGATTTATCTATATCATAGTAAAGTCATAGATATTCTGAAAATAGTGTGTCGCTCTTTTAGAAGGTTATCGAGTAGCGAGCCACGTTGAACGTCAACCTCAAGGGGTTTACTGGCGACCTTGAGAGAAATGCAGACGGCACCTAAGGACGATCGCTGTCGTGGGAGGCGCGTTAGGTGATGTCTGCGGCGATTAGGGTACAGTGTAGACGAGATGTTTGCTGTTATTGCCTTCAATTTATAATGGCCACAAACACCTTAGTTGAAATAATTCGCTTTAGTTGACATATTTTGCTGCTGCTGGAAAATAAAGTTTGAGCTTCGAAAATTTTTTTTTTGTTCTTTTGTGCTTATATTGCTCACGAAGCATGGTGTGTTCCGTTGGTAAATACCAAATTCTGTTAAGATTTCTTCAGCTTAGTGTTCTTCATAACTTAGCTCTGGAAGGTAGCGCGCTGCAGAAATTGGGTGCAAAGTGTTATGAACCATTTTTGATTGATCTTTTTGATGCAAATTTATTTTAATGAATCAAGAGATTCAATGTATTTTTTTTAGTCAGCGCTACATAACTCTGCATCGAATTATTTTGGAAACTCATTTAATAGACCGAGATACATAGAATAATTTCGGCGATTCACATGATAATTGTTTATCTGGAGCCTGTCATACGTCACAGTCCTGTTCAGTAGCGCCAAGTGAATACAAGTAATACACATTTAATTTATTTAAAACACGTTGAATGCACAGATGAATCCGGAAATATATATCGTAGAGGCTATCAAGATATGCCCGTGTACCTTGCATACAAACACGTTCACGTCGCATTTTTGCATGATCACACTCACCACGACTAGGTTTGCCAAGTCGTCAAACCCAATAGCCGGACAGGCCAGCAAGTTTGACCGGACATTTGGGTAAAAAGACTATTAAGGATTTTGTATCATAGTGTTAGAAAATACCTACTTCATACCTTCGACAAAAATGTGTGTAAAAATAGGTTTTTTTTATTTTTTAAAAAGGTTAAATTGAAATATAATGTGACTAGTCAAATTTAAAAAGCCTGAAAAAAGCCGGACACCGCTTAATGGATCCGGACACGCATTCAAAACGCCCGACTAAGTCCGGCTTTTTCTGGATGCCTGGCAACCCTAACTACGACAGTTCACACAACGAAAGCATGGAAAGACATAATCCGATTCGCATTCCACATTCGATGAGTTGTCTGTCGAGGATAACTTTATCAGCTCTACGCGTAGATTGAGATCATAAAACATTGAATTGCGTAGTAAATTGCAGTGTTATTAAAATGCCGTATTTTAGACAAGCTCAACTAGACGCTATCAATTATGATAATCATCAGCCTTTGACGTTATCGTAAGATATTGCTGAGACATTTTAAAATTATTAGGTAACGACGTGCTCCTTGGAGCAGTTAACGTATCGTCAAAAATATAAGTAGATACGGCTAGAGGGTAGAAACTGGTTTGGAATGAATAAATATATAGTACCTATAATTAATTAAACCTTTATGTTTATTGATTTAAGTATACAAACACTTTAATTATCTAAAGTATGATTTTGGTAAACAGTAAAATGCGGTGGCAATTAAATGAAACTTATGTTTATTCGTGTTTTTTTTCCTTATTTTTATAATTATCTTACTGAAAGTAATAGATATGAAGAATACATCCATTTGTAGACGCACCTAATCTGGCTTTTGTTTCAAGGTTTTAGCATTAGCAAACACTTCGTTTTCAAGAATCAGGGAGCTCTAGAACATTTTATTCGAGGACAACAAACGTTACGTAAAACGTAGCGTACCCACGTCGTAGGTAGGTGCCGTGCAGATTTACATACGTAGATTGGACGCCGCCGATACATTTCGTACATCGCAATCCGCAATGTACGCCGGCCACTAGATGGTACGGGGTCGGCGGTGTCGGCGGTGTCGACGGTGTCGCTAGTGTGTCGCGGCGGTTACGGCCACGACACGGGCAGGTGCAAGCTGCACGCTGCGCCGAGCGGAGGCTGCGGCGGCCCACACCCCGACACCCGCCCACACCCCACCCCGCGTACGCCATCTTAACAAATCGATAGGATATGACTGTTCTCCAGTTCGCGGGTGAGACTTTTGGGCGCGCACCGAATGACCCCACTTGATTGCGTAACGCTCGGAATAAACAATATGTTCGAATCGTGAATTCGTTGGCCCCTTGCTTTTAATATCATTAATGCAAGTTGTTACAGCATATTAGACGGCTATGACGATTCATATCATAATATAATCTACACAAAAAATACACAATTAAATAAATATATCTTGTATCCACAATGAGATAAGCTAAAGATGACAAGTATCCAACAAAAATTCCAATACATTGCAGTACGTAGAAATACGAATTACAAATAATATTTTACAGAGATTAACACCACATTCGATAAGGAAGGACGTTTGACGTCCATAGTGCATTCATCGATTACGAATCTAACCATATCGCATAATCCACCACAGTTTGGCCACGAGGTTACCAAGGCAACGCAAAATCCGCGCTCTTTTAATAACGCCCCACTATAAACGCGGGTTCGAGGCGATATCTCTCCAAACGTCGGAGTACGGCGTTTTGTAACCTTTTTCATCAGCAAGGAGTATTAATCCAATGATAAAGTAATCCCGGCTGCCTCGTAACCCCCGAGCTGAGCGGTGAAGCCGCGGCCGCGCCGCCGTATCTATTTAAATATTCACGCCCTCTAATGACACGATGTCGACTCACTTTAACAAGATTGTACGGGACGCGCCGTGGACACGACATACGGATCCTTATGCTTCAAGTAACAGGTATCTAAAACGCTTGCGAGCGGGAGAGGGTTAGAAAAATATGTAGAGCTAACGGGTAAACATTAGTGTGACGCTTTCTTCTTTTCTTATTTATTAATAGAAACATTACCGTGCTAATTGCGAAAGCATTTATTACTCCAGTTACTAACATTCAACATAGAATTGTATGGGTACTTTAAATAATAATTAACAAGTGTCAATACAATTAATGATTTAATGTATGAATGAAAGAACTTATAATTTTCGTATCGCATGATAAACATGATAGGTAGGCATTAATTAAATAATAAATCAATTTACATTTTGAAGATATACTTTTATTATATAATTTCCTTTCTTGCTTCTCTCCAAGGTACTATATTTTCTGCAAAGTACCTATCTTGAATACCTTAAATTTCGTAATGCTGTCCATCCATTGCATGTTTCTAAAATTGTATATGAGTTACAAGCATACTATGCAAATTTAAACTACTCAGTTCTCTTCTAGTTTGTAAATATTATAAATTATAATGTTCTCACGAGATTCTATTGAAAAAATATTAGCGACGAGTCGCTGAAAAGCGTTACAATCCATTGACATACCTAAGTATGTTTATAGGAAAGCTAGTAAGGTTGTATGTTGATGGTTTGAGGTTTAATTGCATACATACTTACCTATTATACTGTTGCTGAAATTTGACATTAAATTCAAGTTCAATTCAAAGTATGAACAATAGCATTACATGCATTTAATATTCGTCAACGACTAAATTAAAATCGAATAAAGGACAAACAGCCAGATTTTGCGTTTTTACAATATACCCGTCTTTTATAACCTGATATTTCAATCGAATTATACACATAAAGGCAACGTTAACGTCTGTAATGAATATTTATTCTACGCTAAAGACAAAGACAAACAAACATGTTATTATGACACGCGTCTTCTCACGTCGAAACATACACGCATGTAATGATAATGATAAGCCATTCCATAAAACCTATTTATTTACAAGTTATTATAAAAACATTGTACATAGGTACTACAAGAAACACTGTATAATGTATTACCCATCATCCAGGGTAGATTATACCCTTAATCTTTTTTAATCTGATGGAACACACTTGTCTAACAATAATAAAGTGATAGTCAGATTGTGCCTTCCTACTAGACACTGCCAAGAAATGGAATGTGCTTAAAATATGGACAAATTTATGATATTTTTTTACTAACTGTGTCTACCATACCGGTCTGACGGGCAGTAGGTCCCTGGTTCGATTCCCGGTCAGACAGATATCTGTATGATGAATTTAGATTTGTTCTGAGCCTGGATGTTTGTATATTTGTCATTGTGTGTCCCACCCATAGCACCCACGACACGTGTCCCATAGCACCCACGACACAGAAGAAAATCCTACTGTGGGCTATGAGTGTAGAACGTGTATTTTTTGACAGACAGACAAA
>DWPU01000116.1:0-10664 GCA_018251975.1 Urbanus esmeraldus
AAAATTTCTACAAAAAAATACTAATTGGAATGTCACGCTCAGGAGCCAGGCCGCGGCCATCTTAAAATCGACGGCGATCGTTATTCTATTTTAAAAATGATATATTACCGTCGTACGTACATCACTAACGATTACGAAATAAAACCGATTACGATACAAATTGACATGAGCATCGGACCACGCTCTTTGTACACGAGGTGAAATGTTTCGATCAGTCTTGGGGAGTGGCCCGGCCGCGTTAGGACTGACGGGAACTCCGATTGAAACAAAATATAATTTTAAACTATTGTAATGAATCACTATATAAATTATTGCACGTTAAATATATAACATTCAAGTCGTATTGCTATCGATAAACCACAATCATGCTCGGACCGACATCGTCGCTTGTCACTGATACATGTACTGGATATTATCTCGTTACTTTTCAGATATCTCATTACGGAATCGCCAGTTACTACATGCATATTCATTTTATTCACTAAAACTATAATTATATAGGCATAAATAAAGTTAGGAAGATGTGGCATCACTATAGGAACGGAGCCAATGTAAATAATTTTACCATAGTGGTTTCTCGCACGATCGAACTTAGGTATAGACAATGACTAAATAAAATTATATCTAGAATATGAATAATATAATCGATGCGTCGAACGTTGCACGCAGCTACGAAACCAATAGACGGGTTTAAAACGTTAGAAGCTATCGTGTATTAATTTGACTGACAGCCAACGGAATTAAGTATCCACATTAAGTGATCATATCACAGTTTGACAAAACAATTAGCAGCGTACCACATACTCGAAATTGTCACATATCACAACCAGCACGAACAAGAAAACGTTTCTACGCGCGCAACGTCCCACGCACCGTCGAGTAGCCACGAAGTTCAACACACATAAACTTAGTATAGTCACGATATTCTCTATGTTATGGTAATTCATTACTTACGTAACAAAATCATATAATTACACTGCACTCACAGAAACTATAAGAATTCACAGAGAACTTAAAAAAATATTCACCGCATCACTAATAAACGGGACAAAGCGATATACAACTACTCAGTAAGTATTCATATAACTACGGGTGTCTATGATTATAATGTAATGATCTAATACGCTAATTTTCAGTTTTGTTCGAGCTATGAGTTGGAATGGACACAATCGATGCGAGTGACGTATGCATTTCCATGAGGTAAACGTAATCTCGCGTCCCGGCTGAGACAATAAATACAAGAGGGTCGGTGAAATGAAACGTAACTCACTACGGACGGGAACACAAACATGAAATCTGCCAACCGCACCTCGCCCACGTCTTAACTGATATTTCTTGTTATTAGGTTTTCACGCGAATTGACACCACGACATGCTGTTACTTATGTATTAGTGTCAACGTAAAAGCGACTACACGCGATGCACACATTCACTTGATTGATTAGTCTGTTCAGCTGCCACTTTGTCTGCAATTGACAATTTACCCACTTTCAATAAGCCAGTGGCGCCCTCAACAAATTGATCAACAGGTAAACTGCATCGAATGTAGTCGGTTTGACGAACTTTGATTCTATACCAATATTTACTTAGTACGAGTCAACTTTTGTAAATCTCCAAGTTACAGTTGAATAAGTAATAATATTAAATGCACGTCCGTTGATAATTACTATTGTTCGTGATTATCAATAGTAATAACAACGGGATGAAGCAAACCGTATGTCAAGTTTCCGATTTCGCTACAGTATTACCGAGAATTTGACGTCGAGGATCGTTCGCCAATAACGTTTTGAGCAACATTTTAATAAATTCAAACATGTACTCATATAACTAACTTATTAGTAGCACACCTCGATAAAATGTTTAATATACAACTGTAGTATATAAATTTTCTATTAGTTTGAACATTAAGTTTTTATGATCTGATACAAAAATAAACTTTGCAACGAAACATATCCTTGCCGTTTCTACACTCAATTCCAGGTTGCAATAATAAGTAAACAATGAAAGTAATATCCACAAAACATGTTTTAAATAAACTCTATAACATTTATTAAAGCCAGAATGTCATGTGATTGTATTTGGGAAGCCATACATAATAAAAAACAAATTGCCAAGTAAATAATAGATTCTAGGGCCCCTTCTGAGCAATATTGTACATTGTGTGTTATATTTAATATTTGCAATACATTTGGATATTTCTAAACAATGTCAGCATAATCTACAATTTGAATCGAATAAAAAAAAACAATGTCACAACATTTCATAATTTGATATCATGTTAAAAGAAATTAGAAAAACATAAATAAAATTGCAAAACTTTCCTATTCATTTTAAATTTTATGACAATCCGTGATAAGTCAACTACCAAGTAAAATCAAATATTCATTTAAGTATTGTCTTATCACGACTTGTAATCGTTGCGTGCAATACAATAAATATAAATAAGTTTGTAAGACGTACATTGTTTAATTAAGGTTATTTGGAAGCATTTCTATTATATATCGAATATAAAGCATGTTGTTGTTAATTTTTGCTATTATAAGATTTACTCTGTATACATTTATTCACTTACTTCACCCGTGTATATAATTCGGGTTTATATTGCTCCGTTTCATCGAATTTGAATTTATTGACATCATTTCATTTAATTGCAAGGATATTTACTATGTATGTACCACTTGTAACGTTATAATATCTTTGTTTATTGAAGTATTTTTGTATTTTCGCAGTGCAGCAACATGTAATGCATCCGTACTTTACTAGAAAAGTTTAAGTGACGAAATTATTTTTTATATTATGCTGCCATGCGATAAACTATGTGTAAACTGCGAAAAATGAAAATGTATGACTACTCCCGCATGTTACAGGTTCATGGTTTAAATCTCGGATAGACGTTTAAATAATGTATTTATGGGTTTAATGAATGTTTATTTGTGTATTTCTTTGTTTTGTGTGTGTGGTAATAGTTGTGTGAGGCTACTAGTGTAGAAAGCATATCATTTGTAGTTTCGATCTGTTAGCAAAGTTGATATAATTCGTAGTACTTACATATTTTAAAGCGAATGGTGTTTATATGGAAATATTTTACTACCCCTCGACAGCATTTCATAGTATTTTTCCAAAATTAAATATCAAATACTGACTCGTTACCGAAATACATATTTCGATCAATAAGTAAATTAATACGAATGCATTACACTATACTTAAATATGTTTAGCAGCCTGATACGACCAATAGCGAAAAATAATACTTATAATTAACGCCGACATCGACCATTCCAATCAACGAAAGCCAATCGCGCAGTGACAACAACATTGCTGTTATTGACTAATGTTTCATCACGCACATAGTCAATATATAGCTGTTAGCTACAGCAACATGTTGCAACTAATTGGAATCGCCGACACGGCATCAAATACATAACCACAGTCAGTATTATTAATAGCACAAGACCGTAGCCAGAAAGAGATTGTGGTGTGATAATCCCGGGAATTTTGGAACCCCCTAGTCCATGGGCGTATATAAGGGTATCCAGCGTGAGAAAAAAAAACTTTTTTCCCTTAGTATGAGAAAAAAATTTTTTTTTGTTTTTTTTTCTCATTTTTTGAGAAAAAAATGTTTTTTTTTTTATTTTTCCCTCAGCAAAGCTTATATACGGCCATGTGGGCTACGGCGTCCGCGGGGGCGGCGGCGGCGCGCGTCACTTGCCCGCGCGCGCCGCGCACTTCTTCTTTTTGCGCTTGAAGAAACAACAGCATCTGGAATAGACGGATTGCCTGCATGACGATTTACATAGTCTGCCTCGGTACGTGCTGATACGTGGCTGTACATCGATAGTTGTGTTATGACGCTAATGTGTTGCAATGGGACGGGCGTAAAGTGAAAATAATTTAAAAATTCAAATTAATTTTAAGAATGCTAGATTGGAACAAGCAATAAATTAAATTAATTTATATAATTAAATACTTTTTAAAAACATAACATAATAAGTAAAATCTTAAGAATCAAAAAAAGTCAAGTTCTAATTAATAAAATTAAAGGAAAATTCGTAAGTGTAGTAAATTAAAAAATATGATCTTGTACTTACAATTCCGCTTTTTACTTATAACATTCATTTATTAGATAGAAAAATGCCAAAAATAAGGTACAATCAGCATAACTGATGAATGGTGCCGATGAAATGTTTCGCTTGAAAATGCCAAATTGCTGATAATTAATCAATAATGTAAAAAATAAGTACATACAGAGTTGGTTCAAATTTGTAATGTACTGGTATACATATGGTGGAAATATGTATCGGCATTGTGCCATGTGGTATTGATATTGAATAAAACCACTTCCCTTCGTGTCGTAGAGTAGAACTCCAGGAGATGCAACAGCGTTTTCCTGTTTAACATCAAGAAAACAAGTATGCCAGGCGCAGTGACTTGGCATCAACCCCATTAAGGAATAATTATGTGAACTTCAATGGTTGATGGATTAATGGCATCGGTAATGTGATCTGTAACTTGACATTGATAAACAGCAATTGTCACTTGACATTGACAATACTTCGCTAGATATTATCAAGCTGAGTTATTGTCAAGTGGCGTTATATCGACATCGTCACAATTTTAAAACGATTAAAAAAATATTTTTTGCTAAAATTTCTTAACATTTTCCCAATAAACCGCTTATCAACACCAAGCCATCCATGACAAAGCACGACTAAAAAAAAGATTTAAAAAAAAAAGAAAAATAATAAAAAAAGAACAATGCATACAGTTGGAACACTGACTTGGTGTCGTCGACCACGTCCACCTCGTGGTGGGGCTGCGTGATCGGCGTGTTGCTGTGCCCAGCCGTGGGGTCGTCCGCGCCCAGCTCGCCGTTCGTCGAGCTCACCACCTGCGGACCAAGCCCACCAACGATTGACAACCCCTGCCTGGATTGGTTCGCTACACCTGGATGGTTCGGTTGACTACCCCTGGCTTGATTGGATAATTACACTGGGTATCATAGGTTTACTACCCCTGGCTTTTAGGGATTGAATACTCCTGACTTGATTAATTTATTGGTGGCAACTTTGATGGGCTTAACAGACTTATATTTTTTTATAGCTTTAGTAGTTTAAGTAAGTTTAAGTAGATTAATTTAAGATATAATATATTTACTCATAAAATTTATTGAACATACATCCATACTAATTATTGATAAAGGCGTGCAAAAATAATGAGACGTAGAAACCTTAAATCACATGGTTTTGGCAGTATTTTATTTAAACCTAGCGGTTGGTTTCTCTGAATTCAACTAAATATCTAATTCACTTTAACATGTAAATGTGACACATTGTACACTTAGTAATTGTGTATGTATATTTAAGTTGTGTCTTTTTATAAAGCATTGGTGGATATTTTTGGAAACAGTGTATTAGACATCTAGACTTATGAACAAAAGGTACACTAATTGAATGGCTAGTTAAATAAGTATATGAGGTACGATTTGTAAGTGTGCTTGGTAACTTTCAAAATATTCCAAATAAATTTACATTTTTATGGAAATCATATAAAATTAATGGAACTTTGTTCAACTAAAAACTGTATTTGACAAAGTTCAAATTATGTATACTTATTTTTATATAATGAGAAATTATACGAAAAAGAATACGTCGAAACAAGCATTAAATATTTAAAAAATTGAATATAAGCGTCAAACTGAAGCAGACACAATACGAACGAACATTTGACAATATTTTAGCAAAGCAACTATTATTATTTGCATACATCGAAAACTTAGCAAATGATAAATAAAAAACAACAACACTTTGACTATAAATTAAAAGAAATAATATTTATGTTATTAATTAAAATAAGCGTTAAGAAAATTTAAGTGTCCCTATCTTTGGATTTCCTGAATTAACTTTGCGAATACCTATAATACGAATTCTATAACTCATTTGTAAAAGCCTTTGATGAGACCTAATGAAATTAAATTACTGATTTTTACCTACTCAAGACACTTTATTTATCGTATTCAAATATTTGCCCAAAGATCTTCAAAGTGTTGTTTTATGGTGACTGACATGTAATTTGAGCATTGACTGTCCTTATCAAGTAATAATCAAACCATTATAATAATTGGGCCAAGATTGGACTCTGGGGCACACTAGTATACGTGACAGTAGCGGATTTACCAAAGGGCAGAGTGGGCTGGAGATTCAATTGGTGGCAAACTTATCTTGGAAGATCATTTTTTCTGACTATGTTATCTTAATGACTATTTTCGCTGACTATATAGGGGCAGCAGTAAATAGTGATTTTGTCTGGACTGCCCTTGAACTAGAGTATTAAATAAATGTCTAATTGCGCCACTGATATGTCAAGATCCGGACCTGTGCTAACCACATGTCTCTTCGCAGAATGAAGACACAAGTTTAGTAGTAGTTTTTTATTGTACTTAAGAGCTTAACTGAAGCATCAATAAACGCTTTATTTTAACTAAAAAAAAACGCACATTATCATAGGGTTCTATCAGAAAGATAAAAATCTTAATATTGCACAGTTGTAGTCAACGCTCAAATAACATGTCGACAATGTTCAAATTTTACTCTCAATTTCCAAACAAGCATGTTCGACTATATTCAAACCAAATTTAATCCAATTATAACATACAATATTCGAAAACTTAGCTCTAACATTGTTTTATGTATGAATGAATATTGGCAGTGCTAAGTCACATCACTTAGTGCTGAGAGGTCATTCGTAAATTACGTCGCAGTTTAAGCGGGACAGGGACCATAGGGGTTTTGTGACGTCACATATAATTTAAATAAAAGGCTAAAAATATGAGGAAGAATTTAATTAACTATTTATTGTTCACTTTTGTACTTTGATTTTAGCACAATGAACATACATTTGTTGGTAGGGAAGGCTATTTATTTTGCAAAAGTGTGACGTCACAATGATGCGTCACATTCATGTAACATGTGCTAAGGAAAAAAGAATGGCTCTAATAACTACGAGCTACGTGTAACGTAATTTATAGATGACCCCTGAGTTATGGAGGTTTTCAAGAGCGTAAATTCGAAGCGTCATGCAGACAGTCACACAAGGATTGTCGCAAAATGTTCAAAACTGACCGTTGAAACCGATCCGGGAAATTTCACATACCGAAAATGCTTATTCTTCAACAGCTAAAAAATAAATACACCAATATACATCCACAACAGTGTAAAAATAATGTGACACAGGTAAAAAAAATAAAAAAATAGCAATTTCAATAAACCATGCAGGCAAATTCAACAATACTCACAATTTGTAACATATATGTTTAATAATTTATTTAACTTAACTTTGTTTACTAATTGATAATGATAATTGATTTGTTAATGAAAAATCTTTATTGATTCACTTTAAATTTAAAAAATAAGTTCAAGTTCTATTAAAAGATAATGAAACCTTATTACATATAGACGTGTGAAACCCTTAATCCTAACGAAAATACAGAGAGAAGTTCTATCATGGACTATGCTCCATTACGAAACATATCCAATACATATGCTAAATAACCATAATACGTGGGTTATGTGACTGAGTATCACTTTAACTATTATGTGTGTATGTATGTATCTGTGTATCTATTCAACAGTGATGTGAGTGTAGTACAGACCTGTACAGATCCATGTCTATCCGCGGGCGTGAGATGGCCCGTGGTGAGCGGCGTTGCCTTCCCGCTGTGCGGCCAGTTGCCGCCCGTGTTGGCCGTGCCCCCCGTGCCAGAATCCTTTACAGCGCCCTGGAAATGTTACATCGCATTTGTAATTCCCATTGTATAAGAAGAATTTCTTATCACGCGGGTTTTGTGACCGCATGCGTGGTGCTCGCAGTACATTATGTAGATATTTTCCTGTCATGTAAGCCATATGCACGCGTGTCGCGGAAATATTGCAACGGTTTGTTTCACGCACGCGGATGTATACCAGCATGACAATCATTTTTGTAGATATCTGTCATGAGCACGCATGACGCGAAAAGATTGGAACGATTTCACGCACGCGTACGTAAACCAGCATGACAAGAATATCCTAAGAAACAGAGTATTTATCGTGTTTGTTTCATCGAGGTACAATTTTTACGAGGCGTCATACGCATTTCTTAAGTTCAGTGGAATATTCATTATTTGTAACGAGATACATGTGAAAAAGGTAGACGGAATGGGAATGAAAAGGAAAATACAAAAGACAAGGGGAGAACAAAAAAGAAGTGGAGACAATTTGACAGTAGAGACATTAGAATAGAGGAGAAAAATAAAAAGATAAGAGATATTTTTTGCTTCATTAATATAGGTTCTATAATTTAATTTATTGAACAGGCAATAAAAGTAAATTTTATCAATTATTTTAATGGCCTTAGAATGCAGTTTAATATTTTTTTCAATGAGTAATTAAACATTACAAACCACGTAACTATTTATACGATTAGTATTTTACTAGTTATACTTTACGCATGTAGTATTAAAAGTTTCCACACTTAAAAAACACGATTCCACTCTAGCAATCCCCGATTCTGATATAACACAACTGGATGTTTCAATCATAGTCATTGTATGTACGGCAATATTATGAATGTATTAATTTTCAAACTTAAATCTGTGTATTCATAATGCACTGTTCACTCAAGCAAACACCAAAATAGTGATCAAGGGTGGTAGCAAAACTCCACACAGAAAAGGGTTAAACTAGCGATGACAACACCAAACCTGAGCTGAAGCAATCGATTTGAATCTTATTATTCAAAGTGTTGTTATACGATAGATGAAATAACAATCAAAGTATTACAACAAAAGGATAGGATTTAACGCAAAATGGGAAAGATAAAAATAAAACAACAATACATTAGGAACGGAATATTATCATAAATCAAGTTTGGGAAAACATTAATTTGCAAATGGCAACACTATCAATATCAACACAAGAAACAAACGGGTACGGGCAACCATAATATGGGTGGATATTTCGCATATGGCATGGATTAGCGAACTAGTGAACAAAAACACAGCCAAATCAGTGTAGCCAACTTTGGGATTTGTTACGAAATGTAGGAGAAAACACCAAAAAACAAAAGAGGATTTTATGTGGCTTTCGGGATACATTTATAGTTGAAGGAGTTGTTATAATTTCAGGAATTTTATTGTTATTTATTTTTAAATTAATAATGATGCAGTTATACATGGAATGCCACTTGGCATTCTTCACCAGTCAAGTCAAAGTGACTGTAAAAGTTATGAGATTGACAACATCTATTAGGTAAATTAGGAAGGGAGTTGGCAACACTGAGTCAAACGTATACAGAACAAAGGTAGAACAGAGGTAGGGTCAAACCTCGATGATGAGCGCCTCTTCATCGTCCTCACCCAAACCAATCATATAATCAAATACATTTTCCTGCGATCATAAAAAAGTATCGTGAGTTTGTCTGCCTCTTGTTTGTTAAGATAAACTTTTATAAATCTTTTATAAAGAAAAAGGCTCCTTAAACTGTTGTTGAGATACAAGAATCATAGAGACAGATATCAGATACACCAAGCATAAGGGAGATAAGGTATAAAAAATCCATTGGTTGTCTTTGATGTGCCGATAACTATTGCAGATAAGTGACGATATCATTACCTTGACAAATAGTTTCTCATTCACCAGGAAACAGGTGAGATATTGTTTATCACAGGTACACCTTTACATACTTAGTTTTTTTATAAGATTAAAGTAGAAAACTTGCAGTCCATCTGATGATAACCGGTCACTGCAGAAACTTCATATATACAACAGAGGTTCTATCTGTGACACAGATGCGTTGCTTTTTCCGAGGATTAAGATTTATTCTACTGATACTGTGGAGGTGGTACCTTCCCATTCGAACTATACTCGTTCTACCATCTGTACCCTTAGTACGATTTTGTTACGTTTTTTTCACGATCTCGGTTTACGTTTACGCCATTTTTACATAGTAAATTTTTAGTACATAAACGGAGCCGCTTGGAGCGCTGCATGTAGATGTATGGGCGCAAACGAAAACGAGGAACGTTTCACTAAACGTGATAAATTCATAATAGGGGTACTGGCAAAATTGTTATTGCACATGTTCGATATACAGTAAGCGGGGCTACAGTCGAAATGATGTTATTAACTTTGGCACTAACTCAACGTAATAATTAACCATGCTCTTGTGGTTCTTTAGCAGTACGCGTGAGATGAGGCGTCGACGACGGATCGATATGAATATAACTTTTGCTACATAATATTTAAAAATAGTACCGTATTCTACTATTATAGATCTACAATAGGATTTACTATTGTGGCGCTATAATGATATATTGGACCTCTTCTTTACTGAACTAAGAAATCTATATGTATTACAATCACGGTACAAATACAGGTTCTTGTCCTATGGGATATTCGATGCGACTTTATTATTATATTATGGTACTAATTGTTTAGTAATACATAGTTTATATGAACTGTTATATTATAATACACCAGTATTTCCAACATTATAAACGCAACTTTTTTTAGCTAAAGCCTTAAAATTATAAATTAAGAAAATATATATTTTTAGTCCTGTAGAAGATAAGATAATTATTTTTGACTGATCCTATTTGATACCTTTAGGAGGTTAGCTTAATGTTCCACT
>DWPU01000117.1:0-10663 GCA_018251975.1 Urbanus esmeraldus
ATATGCTTAGGTACATATACCTACATTAAATTAAATTGTTTGTTTATAATTTAATATTAAGAAATATGTACCTAAGCATATTTTCGAATTAATAGATAAATTGTTTCGGTAATATACATATAAACTGATTGATAAGGTTTTATTTACTCAGAAGAAATCATTGGTACTAGTATCTTTAGTGGGTTATTTTTACAGCGTCAATTAAACCGACATTAATTAAAAACAATAGAATTATCTCGTAAGCTCAATTGATCAATGTTTGTTTTAAAACACGCTTAAAGAATGGCCTTAAAAGTACGTAAGATGGTACGTATATATAACGAGTTATTTTGGGAAAATTTAAAGTAGTAAGAGAAAAGTTACTACAACATATAAATTACGTTAAACTTTAAAAATACCTCCTGTAGTACCATTCGAACTCGATACTAAGATACTAAGTTCCCAAAGAATTATTTATTAAGATATCGCCCACTAGACGAGTGAGTGGCTAAATTGTGTGATGGCGTGTGAGGTAAGATGAAAAGGCGATAAAGTGAGTGGTCCTTTGAGCCCGGGGCCGGCGCTCGACCCGGCTCAAAGGCGCTGCGTGTAATGGCGAGCGCTGTTATCTTACCGAGCTTCCGAATACACTAAAAAGGCGTTAGAACCATCCTTCACATGAAATATTCATTATGACTTTTCGGAAGTGACTTCGCAAGCGTTATGGGTTTTTAATTTTACCCAAGAACCCTGAATTTAAAAAAAATGTAAATTATTGTATCTTTGCATAAACCTCTTATTTCAATAGGTCGTACTATATTAGAGACCAAGCAATAATAAGTATTAAAAGTCAGTTTAAAGAAAAGAATAACCATCGCATAATCGCAGAGTTGAGTGAAAATTTCTAATGGGATACAATTACCCAAAGAAATATTTATTGAGATATCGCACTCGTGGCGAGTGAGTGGCAAAATTGTGTGATAGTGTGTGAGGTAACATGAAAATACGATAAAATGAGTGGCCCTTCTAGCCTGGGACCGGCGCTCGAACTGACTCAAAGGCGCTGCGTTTAATGGCGTGTGCTGACGTGCTATCTTAGCTAGCCAAACACTTTAAAAAGAGCTAGAACCATCCTGCCAAAATATCGACAATCAAGATTTCAATGGAATATTTTAGAATGTAAATATTTTAAAGGTATGTATTATAAAAATAACTTATTATAGGTGAAATATGTTTAAGTTATTATGTAAATTCTCTAAATTATACCTATAACTAAAGGCTCTAATATACTAGTGACAGCTCTCGTCAGCGACCGAAAACGACCGAGCGACCTTCGCTAACGACAGGCATCAACATCCGGCGATAGTTGCTGGAGGTCGCTTACGACTATTGCCAACTGTGCCAAACGGTTGCGAGTTGTCGCTGGCGACGTCGGTGAATGCTGCCGAGTCTCGCCACCAGTTCTCAAGGAACGTAGACAAAACACTATCGCAAAGTGGCCGGCAGGGACAGCTAACGACCGTCGCAGACTGCCGATAGTCATCAGCGACGATCGTCGGCAACATAGAACTTACATTCTAATTTCATGTAATAATGTACTGTTATACTGGGATGGATATACTAAATCAGGCCGTATCAGCCACTCCTACGTAGCTAGACAAAGCGGGATTTGAGCTGCTAAAACGGTAATGTAGCGTAATGTAATGTAACATGAAATATGTACTAATATATTATAATGTGCGTACTTAGAACAATATTTCTCAGTATAGTTACAAAACAAAGGTAGAATGCGCGCCGCGACAATCGTCGCTTCGTATGAAACCTGGATTTAAATCGTTAGATATGCCATTGGATTATAATTATATTTGCAGAATTTTTAATGTCGTAAATTGATTAATATCTTCCGTTACCTATTTGTTTAATGTACCTATTAAATATAAAAGGGACGGAGAAAAAAAACGATGACGTTTCAATTTTTTTGTGAGTATGAAGTTTGGGCTATGTAAAGGACAATTTATTTTATACAGTAACAACAGGATTAATAATCCATCGAAGGAGCAATATCCATTTGTACACACTTCTTGGTCGTGCAAAGCAATATCCAACTGGGAAATTAAAACTACTTTTTCATATCTTCAAAGGAAGAGAGTGCGCAAAACATAGCATATGTTACTGCTATTGCTCATTCTGAATATTAATCTCTTGAGTGTTGACAATGTTCGATGTTTTTTTTTTATATTATTGAAGTAGCAAACGAGCATGCAGTCCACGTGATGATAAGTGGCCACTGCCGCCCGTGGACATATGTAATCAACCCCAAATAAGAACACAGTCTTACCTGAGGTCGGCCACAAATGCGTTGCTACCCCCGAGGACTAAGTTGGAACGCCTCGAATAAGTATGTCTACGTTACCACACCCTTCAAACCAGAACACAGCAGCGCTACACTGCTGTTATAAGGCAGAAATAGGTGTAGCGGTGGTGCCGCCGGAGTCGATCCACAAAGGGCTCCACCTTTGAAATGTTCCAGTGAGGCATATCTATATCTAGTATTTAAATCTATGACGCGTAATACATTAATTGATAGGCCCGGGGTCGCAGTGTGACGCGCTCATAACTCACTACACGCTCATATTTCACGGCTCGAGAACTTTCATTAAGCGCTCATTAAAACGTTGTAATCATTTGTATGGTTAATTCGTTGTACGTACGATACAATTTGGTAACTTTATGAGTTCAATCGCGGTCTCAATATATGCCACGTAAATTACATTCTTATCCGGAAACCTATATTTTTCAAGCAATAAACGAAATTGATGATTGCGTGAAGTTGATACGAATATTGGGTTAATATTATTTTAATATTTTATGAAAATCGTGCAGTGGAAGGAAAATATTTAAAGGTTTATTGCAACGCCTGAACTGGTTATTATTTTTTGTTATAGGTATATAGGTATAGGTACTTACCATAACATTATTGTGTTACATTAACATAAATTTGTATATTTTGTATACTGCCTTCTCTTAATAAGTAATTAGCATGTATGAACGAGTAGGTATTTTTATTCACAAAAACTTGGTACTTTTTAATATAGAGCTAGCAAACCCTAGTTCAGTCCCCTTAGTGGTAGGTACCGTGGTAGGTAGGTGGTTCCTACCGCCCATGGACATCTTTAATTCCAGATAATATTAGTCTTATCTGACATTGGCCACAAATGCTATCTTTGACGATTAAGTTAGAATGTCTCGAATAAGTATGCATCATCATCGTCGATCCTCCTATACCGCAGCGTGACTTTACCGCATGGCAAGGGCCTGAGGGCCTCGAGGATCTTCTCCTTACCCTACCTTCTCCTCCTTACCTTCCCTCAGTGAGTTCACTGCTCACCGGTGTTGAGAGCTGCCTTTCGGCAGCGGCTTGGATAAGTATGTCTCCCTCACCACGTTTATGGGTGGCAGTGGTCACTTACTGGTAAGTAGACTGCATGGTGGTTTGCGGCTTTATATAAAAAAACAATAAGTAGAACAATAACTGAAATGAACTCCGATATATTAATTGTAATAATGTTTTCACATATAACCCAAAGTTACTTACGTAAGCCGAGGCTTTCACGATAAGTATAAGTACTCGAATGCCGATATAAGTGGATGAGATCGGCTTATTTATTTATATGGTACCTACGTGTTACGCCTTCCCTCATATTAGGGATTTATTCGACCGATCGACTTACGTGTACCGGTATACTTTATTAACGGTTAGTTGCGCCTCAAATATCTAATACAAATATTAATATTGTATAAGGTCAAAGGTTGATTGTATTATTCTGTTTCAACATTAGGTTTACTCCCTGTCTTCTTTTAATAATAGTCTAGATATAGATTTTTTATAACACAAACACACAGAAGAACACAACAAGATGTGCTTTTTTAGTGCCTAAGTTAGGTAAAGTCTAAATTAAGTAAGTAATCTAAGTAAGGCTATAGTCGCTGCTTTCGAACTACGAAGAACCTTATCTCATTTAAAATATTTAAAGTATACAGAATTTTTATTAGATAATTTTACAATCTTTCTTAAGTATATGCAAAATCTAATATGGTGAGCGGTTTAGTCTTGAAACCTCTAAATTTTTTATTAATATAAGTTGAATTGTAGGTTATATAGATATATAGAAAATAAATTTTCTTTAAGACATTTACTATACTCACTTCAAGATAGATTTTTTTAGGAGAAAAGGCATATCACGAATAGCAATAATAAAGGGACCCCACATCTCCTTAACGTAAATTGTATAGAGGTGCCAATACAAGGAAGTCCCTCATTTCCTTGCATTTGTTGTCCCCTCGCTTTGGTCAATACTCTCTTTTACTTAACGTATTTGGTTGTTATATTCATATTATTCAACTCATTGAGCAGATTATTATTTACAAAAGCATTAGAAATTAATGAGCACTTGCTTTAACGGTGAAGGACGTCATCTTGAGGAAACCTTTTCTATAAAGAAGTTCTCAAAAGAAGGAAGAGTCCTTTATAAAAAGTTCTCAAAGACGTGTGAAGTCTACCAATTCTCACATGGCCAACGAGGTTGACTATGGCCTAAAAAAATCTCATTTTGAAAGGAGTCTCGTGCCCAGCAGTGGGACAATGATGGGTTGATGATGATTAACTTAATTGTTGTTTATCGTTTTAAATATTGACATCATTAAATGCGATTATTTCCAGGACGTCGAATAATAATTTCGCTAAAAAAAGAATAATTGGTTGGTGAATTAATGTAGTGGTAAGAATTTTTGATCTCCCTTCTAATTTCCATTTCAAGCGGGGCTGAATTTGAGGCACTTCTAATTTTCTACTATAACATTAGGTACACAGTTTTACTTGATGTTCTCAAAAGGCTATGATCAAACGACATTTGGACAAGTTGGGCAACTGGTCTGGTAACCAAGGTCTTCCTGTCTCATTCCGTTAAAAGACCCGTGCCTCACATCGGAAGAGTAATAAAACATAGATCACTCAACTTTATCGTATTCATTTGTCTCCTCATTACTGCCTTAAAGGAAAAGTGCTGAAACGTAGACGCATAAGGAAAATGATTGTATATTCGAAGCCACTGGAGCTTATTAGCTGAAAGCCCACTTTGTCCCAAGGCGTCCATAATCCGGGAACAAGCCGAACTAGCTCAGTCCCGATAACGTTTAAAAGGTTTATAACGTTCTTAAATAAAGTTAATAGCTCCCTCGAAGTTTTTCGTTGTACCCTTAGGGCCATTACGCAGTGTTACGATACGATTTATTCCACGTTTATAGACTTAAGGCCGCGGGAAGGATTTCCTTACACTGGTGAGGTGTCAACTGGCGTTGTTGCACGATTTAGAGTTGTCGTTAGGCCCTTTTCTGATAGCAAGGTTTGAAATTAGAGGTAATTCATGCCGGGGAAATGGTTTTTGCTTGCAAGTAATCGGATATATTTTAAACGTTTTATATTCGAATGTATAACCTGTTGGCACTTAACCTAATTCATTATGTTATCCGAATAGTATTGTTATCGTATCGGCTCCTCTGGTGTTGCAAATGTCCATGAGCGACTGTGACTCCATCAGTTAGCCCGTGTGCTTTTTCGTTAGGTTTAAATATAAAAAATAAAAGGAAAAAGGCTATTACAAAATCAAATTAAATACTCTAGTATTAATTCACAATGGACCAGCGGATTTGGATTACAAACAAAAGCCAATATTTATCGAATGAGAGGGTTATTTTGTCCTTATTTTCGTACATGCGAACAGTGCAGAGATTTTATGAAATGAATGAAGACACAATGTTAATTCTGAAGAATAAAGAGCGGTTGCTGGGAATAAAATTAGGCATTGATGGTTGTAATTAAAAATAATTTCAGTAATAAAATTATAACTAACAGATTATTTATCTTTACATCACCAAATTCTCTGAGTATTAACTCTATTGCCCATAAAGCTATTACAAATTTGTATTTTCTTATATTCATCCCTTTAAACTGAGCAAGGTCGTTTTAGTATCGATAACAAGTTCACCCCTTTAGAACTTCAAGAGGTGTTAGCGAGTTTATTCACACTGAAGGGCCGTCCTTCAAACTTCGCTTTGAGGTCGGTTACGTAATTGCAACGAACTTAAATTTTGTATTTTTGTATGTGCAGGAGTTAACAATGATTTATATTCATTGTAAAATAGTATGAATAAGAAAATCCACATTTTAAACGTATAATATATTATAGACAATTACAGAAAGAAACTGGAAATAGAATCCGTTTTTGTGGAAATTGGTTAAACAGTAGCTACCTCAGAGACAACAAGCTAACTGTCATAGACCCCAGTTAGTACCTCCCCGATTCAGTTTACCGTTGATTACGGAATTATAGCTTTAGATGTAATACAATAAAACACATATGATAAGGTCATACATTACCTACATTATATTTATTGAAAACCCCAACGAAAAATTACCTATACTTATATCAATAACAGTATTAACAAAAAAGACGAGAGCTCAAAAACTGTTTATCTCATCCGTGTATCTACTTAGCGGAAATCCTTTCGTTTTATCTGCACCCTACCAATTAATCTCAACCGTTATTTCACGCCAGCCGTATCCGAATCCATTGAACGCGGCTAATTAATTGCGGAACATTTTTCCCGTATTCGGATCACGCAGATACAGCAGGTGACGTCATGACGAATGGCCCGCCGTATGTTATGAGGAACACGTGCGAGCTCGGTTTTTGCTGTATTAATTATACCGTGAAGGGCTCTGCAGCTGACAAACGAAGAATGGCCATCGTCTATCCAGTTGAGGCAAAAAGCGAGCAAGAAAATGATCAACGCTTACAAATCCAGCGCTTGCGAGACGTTAAGAAAAAAAACGTTTTAAACCTTTTTTTATTATTGTTGGGTTCATTAAGTGTGTACATAATACAAAAACCAAACGCTTTCTAGAAGGTCTGGCAAACCTGTGGTTAGTTTAGTTTTGCTTTGGGTGCTAAATAAACGTGTTGCATACACAGATATACTATCCTATATTTATGGTTGTACATAAGAGCTAACACGGAGTGCCTTACATTAATAATGGTAGTCGATTTTTTACACCCATATATCTCTACATGATGCATGATGTACTACAACGACTACATACCGTTACTAAAAAACATTGGACTATTTCCTAAAACCCTTCTCGCTCTGAGAGGAGACCTGTTACCAGCAAGAGGATAATAATAGATAAGATAGATAGACGATGAGTCTAATTTAAATCACTTACCTACCTACTGATTACTTTGATTATGCTCAGTGCTCAAAACATCCGAATTATCGAGGCGTGCATCACCTTATAATTTGAGGGGCAAACATAAATCCGCGTTGAAATTCATGAACCACCGTCAAAAGTTTGAAGGCTGTAGAAAATCGCGTAATGAAATCGTACGGAAAGTCAAAGGTCTTCAGTTTTTATTCAAACTCACGAAGAAAATTGACATTCGCTAAGAGCTTTTGTCAGTGTTGCGTCCCGAATTTTTATCTCGAAACGTTTTTTGACGCTTATACGTCTTTAAGCGACTAGTACTTCAATATAAATGTAGGTTTTTTATATGAACACATGTGTAAGAGCGTAGGTTTATGCTTATGTCCCAAATAAATAAAATAGTTAAGTTTTTATAAAGTTTAATGTATTTGAAGTATTTTACGCCACCTCGAGCGCCACTATCAACTTTGATATTTTGATCAAGAAATGGCGCCACAAATATTCTGAATCACGCTATTAAAGTGTTTTTAACATACATACATACACGTTCTGAAGTGAAACTGTCGGAGCAGAGTTGCTCTCCAGACATTACATGGCCTGGCAAGAGAACTCCCTTGGTCAAAATATTTAACGTTATCTCTAAAACGTTATTCATTTTCAATGTGCGTTAATATAACTTTAAAGGAAAATCCAAAAGTTCCAAGATTAAGGATTCAAGTACTATACCGAGGCAATTTATTCATCGTGCGATGGGATCGCTTGCGAGATTTTCACGTGATTGATGGTACCATTGTTAACGGTGATACAGCAAATGTGCGTTTCATTCCTTTTGCAATAAAGCTCTTACAACCCCTCATCGAATTTTGAATTTCAATGTAAATATGTATATGATAGGATTTGTGAAGAACTGAATTATGAAGGTTTTTCAGCGAGTTACAATGTACATACAAGTAAGTATATGGATCGAATCTTTGAAAATTCGAAATGACGAAGTATTTCTAGGCACAAACTAATGAAAGAACCTAGTAAGTAATAGGTTCTTTCGTTAGTTTGTGCCTAGTACTTACTAGGTTCTTTAGAATAAAATAATTCTGACTAGTAAAGTGTTGATTGATATCAGCATCGTCTTTGAAAATAATAATGTCGTATTACTCTTACGTATTTGGAAATTAATTTAATAAGTTATTTTTTATATTTTCGTTGGGCTCTTCGTTTTGCCTTTGACTATTTACACGTAGTCTCTTTAAAATTGGGTAAAAAATTACATTTATGAATTATATCTTCGTTACAACACACTATAGAATAAGTATAGTTAATAAAATATGCTTAATCTCACGTAGAAGATCTGTGACTATCGTAAGAGAATTTTAGTCAACAAACTTCGATAAGTTTAAATATAAAATCACAGCAAAAACTGCGTTAAACATTTCAGTGCCAACGATTAACTCTAAAGGACAGCAAGAGCACCATAAATTATTCATCAAGTCACAAGCACTTGGATTCCGAAGCTAATAAGCTATAATAAATTCTGGAACAAAATACGCTGACATGGGAGCAAACAGCAATAAATTACTTCTGCACCATCGTTTTCATGCACAGTAATTATTATTTCATTGAATTATTGGACGCAATACGTAAGCGAATTATGAAATGTGAACTCAGTACTTTATTGATAAGGACAGTTAATAGATTCGTTAAGGTGACTGCTAGTCCGCGAATTTTTAATAATCTTACCGATAAATTCGAAACGAAAAATTACAAAAGGGGCAATAATAGTTGAAAGTGAACTTTTCAATCAATCGAGTATGAACGTTGATTTCAGAGAGATTAAACGGGACGAAATTCGTAGACAAGAAATGTTTATAAGAATTTATTGACGAATTCCCAAACTGGTCCTATTTCGAAATTCAATCCATGTCTAAACACAAAGAGTAAATTAAACGAGACGATCGTTAAATTAGCCAAAATTCAAATTTATACGGCAATAAACAAAGCGATGCCTTTTTATTACAACTTTGTCCCGAGGGAAGAGAATGTTAATATTTTTATTTTTACTAGAAACAACCTCTGGGAGTCAATGAAAAGGGAACGGGCCTACCAAGTTTTATGAGACTATAAATTTGAAAATATCGTAAGAGCATAGAAAAACATTACTCCACGGGGTAAATGGTGTGCATAACGGCGGAGATACGTAACATCGATTTGAAAGAGTGCCGCCCATTATCCCTACTTACATTGAGGTGGAAATTTCCCTCGATGTACTCGGACTTTCAATGGATTTCGAACAGTTATGGGCATGGCTTATAGCCTCAGTACGAGTTTGTTTGGACTAACTTATATATAATCATCCAACTGAAAAAGGTAAGGACGAAACTATAAAATAGTACTTGACGTTGCTCAGTGCTGATTGTGGATATCTGAACGAAATCCTCATAAGACGGGAATATCTGAAGCTGAATACATACATAACTTTATCTATAAAGTACTTTATCTTTATCAATAAGACACGGTGTTAGTCCAAAAAGATAGCAAAAATACGTATAATAATATGTACAATCTTCTCCGATCCCTTAGCCAACAAACTCTAGTTACTTTAAAGTCTTGAAATTATTTACAAAGAAAGAAAAAAGGCTCAAAGCTCAAAGTCACTGTGAAGCCACAAACGCGATAAAGAAGGCAATCTTCTAAATAGCGAGCGCGATCTCCCTAATGTCCGACAAAATAGATTGCCGCTCAAACGATGTAAGTTCCCGACTTGTTCTCCGATGTCAACGAAGTGGGAACAAGTTATAACTCCTATTAAATCGGCTTATTCGGAATGATTGATCGGTCGCTTTATTTTTGTGTTGGGGTTTTGTTAATCAATGCCATAAATTCCAATCGATATATTGGAATTTTGTACGATCATTTATTGTTTACTTTATAAGTATAAAATAATTAGTGTTTTGTTAGCACTATGGTTATAGTCTCCAGCGTTAAAATAAATTGCTTATGGAGCCAGGCATGTGATACGAAATAATTGACCATTTGCTTTAAAACTCAAAAATAGTTTTAAACAACACAGGAGGCCTGGAGAACTGAATTTAACTAGAGTATTTACTTTAATTGAGAAAATTTGCACCCATCAATAGACATTAGTGATTTCGTACAAATCGCTTCATAGTTAGCTTAATGTCAATTTAGTGACGTTGTCCCTAACTAACATCTAATTAATCTAAAATGGAATCTAAATTTATGTTAATACGATTTTCATCCAATTTAGCAACACGGCTGATTGGCGTATGCTCTAATAGGCGTTACTACAAAAATAGGGCAGTTCAAAGAGCAGCTTCAAAATTGATCCTTTGTTTCGAGATCCTGTGAGTATATCAAGTAGTCTCTAGAAGTCAAGAGGTACACGTGTGGGATATTGTAAGTGCTGGA
>DWPU01000118.1:0-10660 GCA_018251975.1 Urbanus esmeraldus
GGAAATGTTAAAATTTATTTGAAACTGTATTAAAATCATACATGAGTTATATATTATAGTCTCATTACTGCAATTTTAAAATAAAATCATTTTTTCTTTCGATCTTCTTGATGTAAGTCCGACATTAATCTCTATATAGAGTATTTATATAGGTTTAGTAGCGCGTCAGTTTGTATGTTATTGCGCAAACGAATGTGTTTATTTCTCCGACCAATTAACGTAAACAGTTTGGAAGCTTTTAATGCTTTTGATATTTATTGAGTTTTCGTTGCCATTTTCAATATTGGCGTACCGGATATCTTGTTCAAATAAAAAAGTAAATAATATTTTTTATTAATATGAAATAGGCAACGACAAATCAGTTGTTGTTTCTTTTTTTTTATTTGTCAACGGATTAGTTAAACCGGTAGCTATTGACGATTTCATTATTTTAAAAGAATCTAACAATAAATAACATTTATAATTATGGTCGAATTTTGATTATTGGGCGAACACGACTTTATATTAATATGTTAACATATTAAATTAGCTGCATAAATTAGGACTTTTCTCTTCCCACGAAAAAGAAGTTATGTAGCCCAACATTTAAGTTCAACATATTAAATAGAAGAAGTCAATGCTCTTATAATTTAGAGATATTCTATACCAGAGGTTTTCAAACTTTTTTGGTGACGGACCCATTTTGACCAGCGAAAATTTTGACGGATACCCAAAATTTTAAAGGTGGTAGAGCCCTTTGTGGTTTGTGGTCATTCCCTTTCACTCTATTAGCTTCATCCTTTTATTCACATGTCCACTATTCTCGCGGAGCCCCTACATAGGTTTCGCAGAGCCCCAGGGGTCCGTGGGACACACTTTGAGTATGGCTGTTCTATACAAACAAGTCCTGTAGCTAGGCAGATCTGCGTGTACGCACGCGACGGTTTCCCGTTGCAATATTTACTGCGGTCTTACCTAACGCTCCAACATTATTTAGCCACAATTTGCGCCGCAGTTCTGAGAAATTCTGGCTGTTGCTTGTTTAAGGTGCTGAACAACTTGCCGATACTATATTTAATGCTTTTCTATGAATTGTTATTTGCTTATTACAGTGACTGTAAACCTTTGGTTGCACTATTGAGCAAATTAATAAATGCGAATCGGTGGGTAAGTGGATTTTAGTGGTCATTCTATGTGGTATGTTTTCTACTCCTAAGGCCTTTGGTTTAAGGATTGATTTGATGATTGGTTATATTTAATGAAGATTACCCGGGATCAGCAACTTTACATTAGAAGCATAGGTATGTGTAGGTACATATGTTACGAGCTATGCTATAGCTATAAATGGTCACTCAACCAATACCCGACCCCGGACGACGTTATTAAAAAAAGTTCAAAGTTCAAGTTGTACAAAAACATTTAAGTATTTAATACTAAAAACGAAATAATAATCTATTTGAAGTATTTTGGAGCTTTAAACTCAAACGTAATCGCTTAAATCGCAAATTCGCCACATTTACAGTGCCAGAACTTTACATTAATTAAATCGATTGATAACTGATCACTCACGCTATATTTTGAAGTCTGTATTACTTGTAGGCTGGTTTAAGTTATAAAATATCAAACAATCTATGTTATACATAAGTACACCTATTTAATTAATGTTTATTAGGTCGGTTAGAAACAATCACATGTCGTTCACCATTATTTCCTAAATTAACCGATTATTAACAATTAAAAGACTTTTAAAAAACCATTGAGAAGTCCAAAGTAAGAGTTAAATACTACGATATCATAACGATATTGTTACTTTATTTTTAGCATACGAATAATCGTTTCTTACAGCACGCATGAATCCGATTTGTGTCGAAAGACGTCATATCTTATTGAAAAACCATTGCAAAACATTGAATGCTTACGTTCGTGTCTTGTCCAGTATCAGTTATTACGCCAGGGAGCTATCTGTGCATGTCTGGCAGTTTATTTCTGGTTCGGCCACATAACTCCGGTACATTCGGCCAGAGTTACCGCAAGCGTCGCCCTTTGTCGGGCTCACGACAACTAAATTCATTGAACTCAATATGGAATAGTTGTATTAGTTTGCAGATTGCATGCCCCGAGGAATGGCCTATTTGGTTTATACCTGACGTTCTATCATGTTTAAGGCTGCGGTGAATTCCAGCGGCTTTTCTTAAGTCCTTTGTAAGGGACATTGAGGCCTTAAAAAGGAGTCGGAGCTTACCTTAAACCTCTATAAACAATTCATTTTCATGTCTTCCTCAAAAGATTAAAAGTATATTTTTTCGATTTATATAAATATTCTTATAGCTAATTTGTATCGGTACTTGTATTAGGTAATTACTTTAATTATTTGAATAAAACGCAATAAATTGAAATTTATAGACTTCTTTTTAACAACGTATTCCTTTTAAAATAGGTACCTACCTACTTATACCTATGTATTAAACAATATTTCAGCAGTTCACCATAGTACACGTTAGCTTGGAAAAGATGAGGCATGAGTATTAATTATATTTTCTTGTATGTTTTACATGTGTTTATTGTAGGTATATGTAAAATGAGCAGGTACCTATATTTGACCGCGCAATTTCATAAATTAAATGATGAGACCGATTGCGTGACGGTAGGTGGTGAACCAAATTAGGGCATGGACAATTGAACATATAATGTTGCTCTTGTTCTTTATAAAGGTCCTCGAAGGTTAAGTGCGTTGTTTATATTTTTAAAGACAGAAACCTGTTTTTTAAAACAAGTATTACAAATGATCTCAATTAAATTTTAAGGTGTTAAGATTTATAATTTACGATCTTTTAAATTGTATGACATTGGTCAGAATTCTTGGTCTATTGTAGTCAATAGCTCGTAGTTCGTCTTCAGCTTTGGACAGTGTTTCCCAACCTATTTTAACTGCAAACTCCTATGACATTCCTAATTATAGAGACAAACACAAATTCTCAAAATATTAAACTGTTGCACTATGTATCCGCAATTGAATTCAATAGATGCACATTGTGAGTCCTTCGCAGGCCATTTATAATGGTTCTCGTGGACCACCTGTGGCGTACGTACTACTGGTTGGGAACCATTGATTTAGGGTCTTGGAATTCTATGAATATGTTTATTGATCGATATCCGGCTTCGGCTGTAGTGTTGGGATGCACCCAACTGCATCTATTTATCATTTTCAACTCACAAAACCAAGCGATACAATCTAAAATAGTGTCTATTGCAATGCTAAGAAGACGCAAATTGAAATAGCCGGCTTGGTTTTTGTATCTAGGTTGATATTTTAGGGCAATATACTTTGTTATTATTTAACTCATTAAGAGATACTATTCATGCTACAGCAGCTACTATTAATCGTAGTAATACAGACAGTTGTGGGAGTAGAATTAGATTAATTCACTTCATGTTTTGAATTCAAGAGATTAATACTTTTTAACTATGGGTACATTTTAACCGGTTTAATTTAACGTTTAAAAAACGTTACATTTTAGCGTTTATTACTTTTTCATAGGCTTGTTGTCCAAATTAGGCTATAATCATTATAAAAAATCTGTTGTCCAATAAAAGACAATAATAAGCTGAACTGTTCTGCCTATCTGTGTACAGATTACAAAATATTTTAAATCTTTTATTTATTATAATGCATTCAAGGATAACATAACTTAATTACCTACTAATTGACGTCCATTGCAATAGTGAAAACAAACTACTTAGGAACTATTAAATTATTAGCATAATTACGTATAAATTACTCGATAAGTAAAACATTAGATCATTTTAAATTATTATGTTAGTATTGTACCTATGTTTGTTGTAGTTTATCTTATGTAAAGGGAAAATATTATTATCTTAATTATTTGTTAATTAATCTAACTATAATGTGGAAGTATAACCAAGACATTGGCAGCATTGCCTCGCTGTATTGCCAAATTTATTTTTTAGACAAGTTTACTAAATGACCATCGGTGTGATATGAAATCCAACAGTTGACATACATAGTGAATGCGATTTTAAAATGGCGTTTATGTAATTTAAATACATATATGCATGTATTTTAATAAAATCAAATCTCTGTAGGCTGATAGAACAATCGTCTGGCATAGTTGGACAGACAAGAGCTTTGACAGGACTGTGAGATGGAATGGAAAATATGTGAAGCCATAGTTGTTTGACATGTGGATAGTTGTATGTATTTAGGTGCAATCATATCCATAGATACTAATGAAAATGTAAGTTTATATAACAACCTACATAAATGGTGTGTTCACCAATCAATGTGGTGAAAATGCATCCACTATAAATTCAGGCATCCGCAACAAGTAGGCGTTGTATAAAAAAATCCTGTCACAAAACTTTAATATTTTGCTCTCGTATTTTGTGGTCAAAACGCTAGCCAGAAGGTTCCGTTACACCATTATAATTTCTTATATAAAGACGTGTGTGGAGTGTGATTTGATTTTTGGCCACGAAATGTTGACGGCAGCAGCATCGGGCGCCACGCTATCACTCGACAGGCGCGTGCGCATCACGCAGTGGTGCCGTGCCGTTTATTTATACACCGATGTCGCTGTATGTGTATGCGCCCTATCGGTAAAATCGACGGATTATCTGTCAACATAATTAGTATAAACAAAAGCAATATAGGCATTGTTGATTAGATGTCTCGAATTGGTGTTGAGAGGTGAGGTTGGCTAAGCGCGAGCGGGCGAGGATAGAACGCTCATTCGCTTCGCGTACAGGCGACGGGCGGTCGCGTCGCACCGACATCAATCTACCCGCAATCGTTTGCCATAAATACGCGGATCAAATCTTCAATGGAAACGAACTAAATACTATTTCATGTTTAACGAGACGATACGTGAACAACACGCCGGTCCCGAGTGACAGTTATCTCTAGTGCTTCATTAATTATAAATTATGTATCAATAAATAAATAAGTCGGTATAATAAGTGGAACAAAACTGAATAGTGGTTGTGGTAGATGGATCATCTGTGTGATAAAAACAGTGGCAGCTTTACTTCACCAAATTTGAAAATGTCGTTGGAACATGAGATACCTGTGTTGATAAAAAAGGTAATATTTTTTTCTTTTTTAATCTGGTTAATCCTCATGGATCCTCTTGCACCCGGGGAGTGTAAGGAGAATGTCGGACTCTTACAATCATACTACACGGCGCGGCGAAATTTACGTTACTATAATTTGAAAACCGTAACATCAACCTTATCTCATTTCGTTAAACGTTATGGTATGTTAATGTGAAAGTAATATTTATCTATAAGATAGAATATACAACTAACTATTAAATTACCTACTAACAACATATAAAATTCAACTACAACTCAAACTAAACTTTTTATTAATGGCATCGTTTTGCTACTTGCATCTGTCAAAAAAAAAATTGAGGTAAATTAGTTAAATAATTAAGTCATTTCCTTAAAACTATAACACTTACGTAAAACAAATCATAGCAATAATAAGTAGGTAGGATATACTAAAATGACGAATTTAGGGAAATGCACGCATTTTTAATGACATGCAACTAATGTGTTCAGCTGTCGCACTTGTCATTATGATACGAGGACGTTCCTATTTTTGAAAACTGTTAAGTAATTGTTTTTCTTTAGTAAATTATTTTTTCCTCATCCATCCACTAGCCTTGTAGGATTCACTGCTGGACATAGGCCTTTCTAAATGCTTTCGACAATGGTAGTGTTGTTGACCACAGTGGGTGATGATGACACACGGGAAGACATTGCGGTCCATCTCCTGGTTGATGACCCTTATTCGTCTCTTAGGAATCCACATCCGGCTATTTACGGCCTATCTCTTGGATGTTGTCGCTTATTCATCTCTTAGGACATCCACAGGAAGAGTCGAGGTGGTGCTATCCAAGATTTGCTCCACACTGTCCTTCTTCCATCATATGGACAAGTGCACTAGTGGATATAATCTGGACTAGTCCACTAGTGGATTTTTGTAGCCCTCGTGCTGCCACAGATATATTTCTACATTAGCCACCCATCGGGTTCAAGTGTGTTTCTAACTGTAAACACTTTGAAATCGATTTTAATTTGTAGTACAAGTAGGTATACATGCGCGCCACCTGTCGGAAGGTGATTCGATGTCTCTACAGTTTCATGACTATCGGATCAATGATTAATGAATGTATTAATTGATATATAAATATTACCAATCGGGATACCATGATTTTATTACATGCTTAACTTATATTACTTATTAATAAATTCTCTTTAATCTTTTAAAACAGAAAAAAGTCTTGTGAAATGTAACACATGACCCTGCTAAGTTTTTTTAAGCTTCAAAATGCATTCAGAAGCTGGACTCGATCCCACGCCGTGGGGAGTCAATTTGTATAAAAAGTATGCGCGCCGGAGCAAAATGTTACAAAAAGGGATAATCTATGAGGTTGGCGAGAATGCACGTAACTGGTGCTAGGTAGTAGTCTATATCTTCTATACATCTATACAAATAAATAAAATTAGAGTGTCTGTTTGTAATATCAAAATATTTTTCTTTACTAAATGCATATGATAGTATACACGATACCTATAACAATAATACAATTCGATTTTTTTTCTTTGTCTGTCTGTCTGTCTGTCTATATGACTGTTTATTTGTTTGAGGTAATCTTTTAAACGGCTGGACCGATTTTGACTTTCACTGGAGGATAGCTGAAGATCAAAGGCGTAAATTAGGCTACTAAGCCTTAGCCACGCACTTGAGGTCGTTATCGCGGGGGAGTCGGGTGTCACTTACCTATGTTGAATTATGTATTCCTTTTTACTTTTTTAACGCAAGTGAAACCGGGAGGATCAGCTAGTTTAATAATATAACTAGTTTTAAATTGGTGTTGGTTAAGTTGTGGACTTCGCAAACAAGTGCTGCTGATTTGAGTTGTAAAGTCCAGGGTTGGTTATTTATCCTGGCAAATTATTGGGTACTAAGTCTACCTCTAGTTTTTATAAGACGGCATTAACTGAGGTGCTTGCCGAACAAGTTGCGACCAGCCATACAATCATATTGATGAATGGCTCCCAGGCATGCAGCACAGCAAAGTGTTTGGATTAAGCAAAAGCGTTATCCTTGGTCGAAGCCAATATTTTCATACATAATTACAGTCTTCTTGCTATTACTTTAAAATGCATACGCTCATAACTTTACGGTAAAAGGGGAGGGTATCCAATTAACGCGAACGCACTTCTACAGCATTGCCGACATAATTTTCCTTACTGGTCCATAATTTTTATCTCTTGTTTACGTAAATATTTTTTATATTAAAACAATGCAATGCAAGTAATCACCAAAATTTGATATGACAAGAGAAACTTTTGATAAAAATTGATGGACAAACATTATCATCAAGCTCTTAATTTTACCTTTTTTAAACGTATAAAACGTGATTTCTTCGCAGAATTAATAGATTTAACAAATCCTTGAGAATATGACGGATAAATTAATGTTTTTAAGTACCTAATATGGGTAAAGTTAGGAATCATATGGTCAATTTAGTACGTTTTCTTCCAATGTTTTTATACATGGTCCGAACTAGTAATAATCTAGGAGTAACTACGCGTTTATCTGTTACGGATGCAACCTCTTAGCTATAAGCAAGCGGAACAAACAGATTGAAGACAACAGATAGACTATTAGGAATAGGAAATCCGATATTTTCATTATGATGCATCATTCCAATCTTGGTGACGTGATGGATCATGTGATATGACGAATTCAGGAAAATATTAATACACTTTAATGACGGTAAATGGTTTCGGTTTGCAGTGGTAGTATTATTTAATATTATAAATTAGAGGATTGCATAGCATAGCAAGCAAATTCCATCATTCGTTGATTGGCAATTTTTTTTGCCTCAGAGCAGACTTCATGACATGTTTTTGCTTTTAATCCAAATAATTACATTTCAACGAATGACATATTTATTTTAAATTATATGTCATTGCGATGTTTTTGCATACATTATAAAACAAAAGTTTTCTCGAACAGAGTAACGTTAGAATATATTTAACTGTCATTGACCTCACGTTGGATCTTGAAATAACTAGTGCTGAAACTGAAGGTAGACACGCAACTGAAGGTAGACAAGGTGTCGCTGTAGACATCATGTAAATCGGGAATTAGAAGTGACTAATTCCATTATTAATATCCGTAAGACTATACATCAATAAGTAATAAATATGCACTTAGGTACAATATATCTTCATGAAATACCAAAGAGTACGCAACCTGATGGTACCTAAGTTGTTGTGGGGATCTTTTCTGACGTTGCCCAAAGATGAGTTTCTTTAAACCTGACCTCTAAGGATTAAGTTGTAGTAAGTTAGGGACACTTACTAAGTTTAGGACTAAGTGTCTGTCACGGTTCTGCATTACCTATAACAAAAGAGCTCTTGTAAGGCAAAATAAAATTAGGCGTGGCGGCGTTTGTGTTGTGTTTTCAAGATTATTTTTTAACTATTTAAGAAAATAATTAAAAGCTAATTATCGTAGAAATGCCGTCGGGTCATAGACTATTATGACATGTGCAATATGTGTCATATGTGTATGTTGATAAAAATATAGGTAGTTGTTATCACTAAGACGAGGGCAGACGGTGAGGACAGATAAGGCTCTGTATTGAACCTGCACGCCGCGTGATTTGCAGCCATACATCTAGTTATTTACCTATGTGAATGTGATATAACGTGTTTATCGTCAATGTAACAAATAATATTATGCATGAGCTAGTTAATTGGCCTTTACGCGAGCCAAAGTGAAATAAACTTAAAGTTTAATGTAGTCAAAAAGTGAATCGTCAATAAAGATTTCCGCGTTAATTTGTGTTAATAAAATAATATAAATTGGAAATTATTAATTTTGTTGGTATTTTAAATTGAATGACAATAGTTGGTGAAAGTGGTGAAAATGTGAAGACCTGTTGATTTGTTTTTTTTTATCTATTTATAGGCTTATTATTATTGTACTCGTATTTACCAGGAATAAATAGCAGGCGCCCTAATGTTGTCGAAAGATCATCACAGTACGTATTCTTACGACTTATATTTGTTACAGCAACTTAAAGTTGTTGTTTTATGTTTATTTAGATACTTTTGCTCACAGTCAAATAAATAAATGTGATAAATTAAATATAGCGGGTATTTTTGTGAACAAGGTGATCTAGTAATTGCGTTATACATTTAAATATCAATAAACATAACAATTTTATGCATTCACATCATCTTCGAAGATTGATTTACATGTAGCATTTCTTTGATATATTTATGTATCTAATAATATTTATTTTTCATTCAATGTCTTTGAATGTGAATGACATTGGATATGCTATATAATACATGCACCCACCAATGCAAACTATGAAAATAAGAAAGGATAAGTAGATTTTTAGTTAGCAAATGACAGGTTGTAAAACATAGGTATACATATTTTAAGGTATACATCTATAGTAAATCCACAAACTAACACAGTTATTCCAATGGCTGACAATAGGACAGTAATAGGTTGACGACATACACTTAGCTTATCGATAAAATTTGGGTCCTCCAAAGATTAGATTGACGGAGATTAGCGCTAAATGTTATTTAAAAACGCATTAGGTATATTAAATAATTACTTGTATGATACCAAAATTCAGCATATTTGCTATTTAATCCAAGTATTTTCACTAAGAAGTGGTAGAACCCTTCGTGGCACTACCGCCTTCACCGCCACTCCTGTTTCTGTCAACAACAGTGTTAAGTCTTTTGGTTTCAAGAGAAAGTAAGAGATAGATATTCGAGACGTTTCAATACAATCTTCAAGGGTTGCGACGCATGTATCCGACCTCAGCTAACACTTCAATCTTAGTTGTTGACTAATGATGTCAATGGACGGCAGTGGCCACTTATGGTGGTATAGTTTCAGCACCATCATTTATTTCTTACTCTCTAGGACTTATTTAGTCCTCTAGCAATATTTAACAACGCCTCTAAATACGGTGTTACCAGTAAAACATCTATAACTCCAAGATATAAATGTGTTAGTTAGTTACATGCTTACATAGGAAGACCAACTGCATACAATTTAATAGAAAATAACTATTAATTAAACACCTCTACAAACAAACAATCAAAGAGACGTTTAAATAAAACGTATATTTTTAACTCCTTCATTGGAGATGAATCGTGGTGTATCCAGTATTTACGAGTCGTAAACATGATGATAAAACGAAATATAATTGACAGATCGCATGAATATTAACACAGGAATTGTCCTGCCAACTTTTATCTGATGTCGGACGGCTATTTCCCGTTCGCTTCAACATGTTCAAATCGCCCTTTGCCAGTATTGTATTAACATTTTGTCCGCAAATACGATTTATTTAAGCATACTTTTTTCACTTCGGAGTAAAATTTTTCGTGTCTTAAGCATATGGCGTCAGTTATAATAGCACTATTAGAGTAAAGGTTAAAGTCCACGAGATATGCAACAGTATCTTTCTGTGTTACATTAACACCTACTGCAGTCATTAACACAAATGCCGGGCATGTTGATTGTTGTCTAAAATTCTCAATTAATAGGACGCATATTTCCACCAGTGGACATCAAAAGGCTAATAGATGGATGGAGGTGGAAGAATAC
>DWPU01000119.1:0-10651 GCA_018251975.1 Urbanus esmeraldus
AATAAATTTTAAGAACAGTGAGGTAAGAAGAAAATACAATGTGGCAAATGAAATTTCTATGTTATAATTATAATTATGTATGTCATAAAAAGTAATGGTGGCCATATAAATGCAATGTACAAAAATAAACAGCTTTTAACATACCTGTTAGCCTTGTCTCAAAGCATATGCGGAAACAGCTGAGCATGATCTCGCAAACACTCTCATCTGTCAACATAGCACCTTCTGGGCTCAGCATCAGTGTGCGGAGAACCTGTGTTTAGTTAAAATAAAAAACTTAAAAATTATATCTATGTTAGTTTGAAACTCTTAAAGGCTGGTGCATATTATGGCAGTCCACATCTCAATGCATTGCAACACATAAATACGCCTATATCACTCACTATAGGCGGGCCGCACAACAATATCAAAGAACACAATTCATACAAAATATGATGTACTGCGGCATGCCACCATAATGTGTACCAGGCTTTAACTGACCGTAAAATGAGCCTCTTAGAGTGAATAAATTAAGTAAATAAATACAACTGAGTATTTCTTTGCTTGTTGAACTTATTGTGGCTAAAATTCATCACTCTTTAAAAATTAATTAGAAGAAACTTTACTTACCTGTAATATTTTCATAAGAACAACTCCATCTGAAGAATGGTCAGTGCCCACAAACCTCGCGTGAGTCACAGCATCTGCTATATCCTCGACCGTTGCCGGCACACTGGGATGTGTGGGGTCTGGAAATAATATTTAAAAACAATAAAAAATTATTATATATTTTGGCAATCTGGATTTTAAAATAGTGAAAATAATATTATTATCACTTTGTGGAGTAGGATAATATGTCCACATAAGAAAGTATTGTCAAGTTAATATTTTTTTGTTTTTTTTCTCCAGCTCAATGTGTTGTTATTCCTAAACATAAGGCCAGTAATTTTTCAGCCTATTAACATGTGTGTAAATTGTGAATTGGTGCTAATTATGTTTACATGAAAAAAATATTTAACTGATGGTTTTCATCCTATAAAATACTCCATGTTATTATATTACTGTCTAACAACAGCATACCTATTAGGCCATATGACAGGAACTTGTGTATCGCTGATAAAGCCAGGCTGGTCACTGGACCCGTGGTGTCCTTGCTTCTTATCACTTCCAAGAACGGGCTCAAGTATGTGGCAGGGTCGAGAAGACGTAAATCATCTACTTGGTTGAGGATTATCTTCAGGTCCTGGAAGGTTCTCATCAGGACGTCATACTCCTCGTTGGGAAAAGAATGTGAGCCCCATCTAGTGCTCCGGCGCATCGCCGTAACGAGCATGGCCATCTCCCCCTGCACGACGAATATTCCATTCCCTGGGAGCGACATAGTGGCAAATTTTCCAACTTAAACTTCGTATCACTGACAATGACTTCGAGTGTCGATTTATGACCTCCTTATTAAAACTACATATTTGAACTACACTCGGCTCACTTTGCGCGCCAATAAGGTGGTTCGCGTATAAAATTTTAACGCAATCAATATAAATACACAACTTGATTAAATTCCATCCACCACGGTCATGTTGACGTTTCAAATTTTTATCTCAGCTGTTCGCCACCAGATGGCGTGTTTTGGACATAGATTCTAGGGTTTTGACCAATTACGATTCGTTTACGGTTTAACGATTTTTAATTGATATGTTGATTTTAATGAATAGAAATCTTTATTTTCATTTCCTAATATTGGTAACATTGTAAAGTTGCAAAGATGTCTGACGACCGTGGTTTACGTTTCTGACAAAATTTTAGATAATTTGGAGATTCAGTTATCGTGACAATTTTAGTTAAAAAATTTGCTGGCGCATGTAACTGTAAGTTTGATAATGATAAATTTACAATCGTTGTATATTATTTAGGCTGTAATTCGAGGAAATCGTGGTGAATGTGCGTTGTCACGCGTGCCATTGCTATCGACACAGATTTGTCAATTTGTTCTTTTTGTGTTCGTATGGTTATTATTAAAGAGTGTATCTGATTACGTTGCAGGCGGTCCGCTGCCCGATTTAACGCGACAATGGTTAAGAAAAAGAGACAGAGCGACCCCAGCGAGAACGGGGACGAGTCCACGGAGTCTTGCGACGAAACCGTGAAGTCCGCATGTCCTCACGTCGCGAAAGCCGTCGACCTCACGAAGCTGAAGAAGTCTCTGAAGACGGGTGGCTTCGAGAAGGAGTGCTCGGAATGCAAAAAGACTCCTAAAACCGAGGTGGAAGATCCGAATTTCGAGGAGGACCAGTCGTTGTGGATGTGCTTACGCTGCGGCACGCAACTATGTGGCCGAGCACGTAACAAGCATGCTCTGAACCATTTCAACACCCCCCACTCTGACTGCCATGCCCTCACGGCCAACACCACCACTTGGGGTATTTACTGTTATTATTGCAACAATGAAGTGACTGCATCCAGTGCTAAGAAGTTGCATGAGTGCATAGAGTACCTCAAGAAGCAGGCCAACGGCAACCCCAAGCTTCCACCGATCGAACTCTTCTATGATGTGAAAGCAGCAAACAGTTTAGATGATCCAAATATTACAGAGACTATAATAAAAACGGAATTGAAGGGAAAAGATAAGGCGATGGCCATCAGTTTGCCGAGGGTTAGAGGTCTGACTAATTTAGGGAACACATGCTTTTTTAATTCTGTAATCCAATGTTTGGTCCAAACTCCGTATTTGTTGAATGTCTTGCAAGAGATGGCTTTGCCCGGAGAGAGGTTCACCTTGCCTGGTGGCAAGCTGAAGCTGAAACCCGAACAGAACGACGAGGAGGCCAAAGAGGTGGATCTACCACCCATTGCTGGACAATTAGCAGAATGGGGCACTTTGACGAGGATACTAGCTGAAACTTTGGCTGAGTTGCAAGCAGGTATGTTTTTAATTATAATTATTTTTATACTAATTTCAATAACTTCAATGTTTAATAAAAAAAGTACAAAATTCCTTACACTTTTTGATTTACATACACTAATTTGTTCAACTTTTTGTGAAACTGATATAATTTAAAGCTGTAGATAAAGCAAAAGAATTCCATTCATTTTGACTTGTAAATGTATTCATTGAAGTCAAGTTAAATTCAAATTTAATGAATTACTTAACATTCATTCACTAAAATACAATTGAATTAGATATTGCTTTGTCTTTTTATGGCAACAATAAAATGAGTAATATTTGTATTCATTGCCTCTTATACAATATTGTATTTACATTAAGTTTTTACATAATTTGTAGATAACCTCCATCAATGTTTACACAAAAGAATATACAAATAATAGGGTTATTAAAAGTGATAACAAATGACTAAACTAAGACAAAGGAAGTAGTTAGACAAGGTTGCAAAGCAATGCAGTAACGCTACAGCTAATTATCAGAATGAGTAGTTTTAGTTCACCTACATTCAGGATAAGCTATAAATAACAATGTTCTACTTTCTCATGCCAATTCTTTGGAAAGTGAAAACTGTTGGGTTAGTACTCGTATTTTGTATTGTTATGTACTGCTATGCTATGAGGTAAATCTTGGTGCATTGAGTGAAATCTCAAGGTTGAGTTTTATGTAAACAGTTCAAGGTTGAATTTTAATGCAATGACATGTCCATGTGTGATGTTTGTTATGAAACAAATGTAGTTCACAACTTCAATTTCAAATATTTTACGAAATACATGAAAATGTAGGTAACAATATTGAATTTTATTTATTGTTTTTTTGAAAAGTACCAATTTTAGGAAACAACTGAAATTATAAGTAGCAGTAATTTAATATAATAAAGTAAATAAAAGGGAATTTAAAAATATAATTAATGCATTTGATGTTGTTTTAGTTTAACAACAATACAAACAACAACAAAGCATTTTTTAATGTTCAGTTACGATAATGATAGTGACATTGTCAGTAAAAGAATCTTACTTGTTAAATGTCCTGACAATTGATAAGATCTACAATATTTTTTCCACTGAATCTTGATCTAACTAGATTATAATAATGCCATTATTGTATAAACTGTTTTTTTGTTTATAAAATGCTTTTCACAACTTAACCATTTGCATTTTATGGTAAATCCATTTCAGGGGAAGGTGGAGTGTACACACCAAGGAAGCTCCTCTCAGCGTTGGTGAACAAGCTGCCACAGTTTGGTGGCGGTGATCAGCATGACTCGCACGAGCTCTTGAGGCATTTGCTTGAAGCTGTTAGGTAAACCTCTCCTGTATTCATTTACTCACTTTTATTGTATAATCTCTCACATGCCCGGTAATTTAATTTGAATATTAAAAATTTATTACCATTGAAAGTACTCTGAACTTTTTTTAAACATCTCACATCAAGTGGGAAGTGAAAAAATGTGAGGTTCTGGATTTTGTTGATAATTTGGCTATTTGAACATTTAAAGGGCCTCAATAAATAATCATCATTATTTTTAACCGACTATTTTGTCTATGCACTTAACTTAATAGTTTTTTAGTAATATTTTTTGAAAAATCCGCTTATGTAAAATGCCTCACATACTAAATTTAAATTTGTTCAGACTTTAAAAAAATTGTTTGTTTTAGTAACCTTTGAACATTCTATTTACATTTTCATACAAAACTAAAAATTATCTTTTTATGACCTTATCTATCCTTTTACTTAGTTACAAATTTAATTGTAACTATTTGAAAGGTCATGCAAAGATAACAACACTACCAACAAAAAAAATTAGATAACATTGTGTATTATTATTTTTAAAGATCTGAAAGAGAGCAGGGTATCAATTATGTCTGAATATGTATGCCTTTTTACTGCTTTAACGTATCTATCAGGATCAGATAGTTTAAAAAAAATACTTATCAAGAAATCTCCACCATTCCAGGTCAGAGGATCTCCGTCGTTACCAGTCTGTGATCCTGCAGAGCCTGGGTATGAGCTCCAAGGTTGACCCCGCGAAGGTTGACGGCGAGGTGAAGCAGAAGGTCAAGTTCTATGGACAACAAGCTTCAGACACTATGCTGAGGCCAGAGCAGGTGAATAATCAATATTGCAGTAATGATTTGATTGCAAGAAGGAAGGAAGAAAAATGTCAGGGTTGTAGGTGTTTACAGTGAACAATATTATAGAAATGAAAATTGATTTACTTCTTAGATATAGACAAAGGCTGTTAAGACAAAGATTGGTAATTAAATCCATCTGAATAGGTATTGAACCTAGGACATCTTTAGTGTATAGTGTGATGGGACTGAAAAATGCTTTATTTATAATATAAAAGTAGTGAATGAGCTTGCAGTCCACCTGGTGATAAGTGCCATAAGACCATTGCCGCACTGGACATTGGTAATCAACCCCAGACAAGAACAGTCTTACTTGAGGTTGGTCACAAATGCGAAGGTACTCCTGAGGACTAAGTTGGAATGCCTTAAGTATGTGAGGTGTATGTTTCCTTTAACACGCCCTTCAAGTCAGAATACAGCAGTGCATAACACTGCCGTTATTAAATAGAAATAGGTGTCGCCGTGGTGCCGCTAGAGTCTCACCACCAGAATTGTACCACCTTCGAAATGCATATTTCCTTGTCAATATTGCTACACTAACATTTTAAAATTGTAATTAACACAATTGTGCCACAGACATTAACCAATTTATTTAACTAAGATAAATTATGTTACATGAATAATTGTAGGTGTTCCGTGGGTTCCTCGTGTCGACGCTGGAGTGCCAGGAGTGCTTCCACCAGTCGGACCGCGTGGAGTACTTCCTGGACCTGTCGCTGCCCGTGGCCGCGTGCCGCCCGCAGCCCCCCGCCGTCGTCCGCAGGAAAACACCCAACGGTAACACATATCATAATTATACCCTCATTAACACTTCTAATATTTAGTAAAACAACATATTTAAAGAGATGAAAAGAGGGAGAGAGAGATAATATGTCTAAATTGAAATCAGCTAATATGATCCGGGGCTTTTTCTCTTACTAAATTATTTAGTGTCTATGTGTATTACTGCTAGCCATTTTCTATGATTGGCGCTACGTAATAGTATATTGAAATATGGCGGTTAGTGAAGATGATCTTTTATTCAAAATGCAAATGGTTTTCCGTTATTTTTGCCATTACCAAAATTCTACAGGGTACGTTTCTGCTATAACACTTTTGTTGATTTTGATTTGTATTTTATTTTTTATTTATTTTTGTCTATGCTACTTTTATTTAAGTTTGTTATCTGCATTTGTTTTTAAGTGTATGTTTTGCAACCCTTTTTGTTTGTGTCGATATTATGTGAGTAAATAATAATGACATACATGAGTAAACAATCTATAATGAGCTAATGGATTATACATACATTGTAAACAATATTATTTGGGAATTTTGCCAATTAATATACATGGATGTAATCCAATTACATTTTAAACTTAGCATACAATATGACTATAGATACTTATTTGTTTTTACAAATTAATATGAACTATGCTATTGAATTCAAATATGTACACCAAATAAAAAAATGCTTAAATATTAATATCCGTAACATATGATTATGTTGATTTGATTTTTGTTGTATCATTAATATTTACCAACATAGTAGTCATGCTAACTTGTTTTACCCAAATGCTAATATTAAAGATCCATCAATAAGCCTTTGGGTAAGAGCACTGAGGCGCTGAAATTGATTGGAGAACGCATTTTCAGAAGAGAATTCGTACAATTCGGTTGAAGATAACAAATCGTCTAAACATCAGCTGAAGAAAGAGAGAATAGCTGCGAAAAAGGCGGCGCGCAAAAATAAAGGTGGTACTTTGCACGATTAACTTGGCGAAATTATTTTGCAAGGAATACATAGAACCGTAGAATGCTTCTAAGTGATAGTTTTTTTTTTGTTTTGGTTTTTTTTTTTCTTAGTTTTTTGTTAATGAATTGTAAAGCTAATATATAACCAATTGCCAAATTCCTTTCTTAATAGAACACTTAACAATGGCTACATGAAATGTGATTATAATATAAATTAAATTTATTTCAGGTACCACTCCAAAGGATAAAAGCGGGGAAACTAACGGTGCTAAGGAAGATGGCAAGTCATCTTCAGAACAATCAGATGCTGATGTAGAAGATAACCTGGAAGACGTGCCGCGGCCGCCCGACGCGGCCAGCCAGCCCGTGCCGCACACCGCCGCCAACTTCGCTGCCTACCACATGGAGTCAGGCTATAACTCCGAAAAGGTCATCAGCTCTGACTCCATTCGCACCAGTCCGGTCGACTTGGATAAGGAGAAAACCGATAATACCCCGGAATCTACCGACAAGGATAAAGTAGAGTTCGAAGACACCGCGGCCTCCGCCGTCCCGCTCGATTATAAGCCCCTCATCTCTCTCGAGAACTTGTCCAATCCTGATTCGGGTGTGGCGAGTCCGGAAGCCACCAAACACAATTCGACAGAGACAGTCGACAACGTCGACTCTCCCATCAACGGCAAGGAATTAGGCAGTCATAGCTCGCTCTCGAGCGAAATTAACTTAGATTTATCCAGTCCGCAACACAGTAAACTATCGCCCTACAAGAATGAGGACGCTAGGCCGGTTTCGAGGATATCCTTCGCTCCCGAATACACCAACGATATCGGTTCCCGAGATCTTGGAGCATCCGGGTCCAAGGATATCATGGTTAACTCCGAATACAACCACCACGGCTCCCAGGAGTCCTTATATAACGACCTTAACAATCACCACGACGTTACGAACAAGTTGGATAAGTTGAAACTCGACATGGCCGAAGTGAAAAGTAAGCCCACGTATCCCTCCCCGGTGGGGCCGGACAGTCCGCCGGAGCCCGGGCCGCTGGAGTCGCCGCCCTCCGTGCCGCGCCCCAAGATATACAACATCGAGGCCGACAAGCACGGCCCCCGGGACATCCTGTCGTTCTCGCGCCAGAGCCCGCTGTCCCCGCGGTACGTGTGCGACGACGACGAGTGCAGCGTGCAGTCCTGCCTCAGCCAGTTCACCGCGCTCGAGCTGCTCACGGGGAACAACAAGGTCGGCTGCGAGACGTGCACCGAGCGCATCAACGGCAAGGACGGCAAGACCGTGTACACGAACGCGACGAAGCGCTTCCTCGTGTCGAGCCCGCCGGCCATCCTCATCCTGCACCTGAAGCGGTTCCAGATCGGGCCGCGCTGCATGTTCCGCAAGATGTCGAAGCACGTGGACTTCCCGACGGTGCTGGACCTGGCGCCGTTCTGCGCGATGGACAAGCTGAAGAAGGTGTCGAACGTGGCGCGCGGGCAGAGCGAGCTGCCGTACTCGCTGTACGGCGTGGTGGAGCACTCGGGCGGCATGCACGGCGGGCACTACGTGGCGTACGTGAAGGTGCGCGCGGGCGGGCGGCGGCGCAGCTTCCTGCCGCGCGGCGCCCGGGCCGAGGGCGGCGGCGACGCGGCGCCCGACTCCGACTCCGAGCTGTCCGGCTACGAGTCGGGCGAGGCCGCGGCGGCCGAGGCGCCGGCCGGCCGCTGGTACTACGTGTCGGACAGCATGGTGTCGGAGGTGAGCGAGGAGAAGGTGCTGCGCGCGCAGGCCTACCTGCTGTTCTACGAGCGGATCCTATAGAGCGCGCCCGCGGCCGGCCGGCCGGCGAGCGCGGGGGGCGCGCGGCGACGTACGTTTTTTACCGAATGCGCTGTAAATAGCTTCCGAGTTTCGGCTTGTTTCGTTTCGACCGCCGTGGTGTACCTCACGTTGGCCGCCCTCCTGAGATCGTATCGCGGTAGCCGGTTGTAAATTAACTATTTATAAATATCCCCCCACGCCGTGAAGTGTTCCGGTGGAATCGTGGCTCTTTTTACTTTGGTGCCGATCACTGAAAGCTGTGTCGTAGTGTTCTTAGACTAATGTAATTCTCTCGATAATTTTTATTTATTGCTTCCTGTAGTAATCGTTTCGGCTTGTTTATTCTATTTTACGATCGGGAATCGTGTACCGAGCGTGGAGGTCTAGGACGGTCTCATTGTCGCATGGGCGCTGCACCGTCGGCCGTATATCAGTGTATCTTTACATATACAATATTAGTGATATGACACAGGTATACAAGCATTATATATCTCAAAGTATTTTCTCATATTTAAACATTCTCGAGTGTTGTCGTCGAGGAATCGTGTAACGTTGTAGGAATTTAAATCAGTTGTGCCGTAACTTGGACTATATGATTAGTGTTACTACGACATATTGTTATGCTATATCACTTTCGTTTTATCCCAACATTTAATTATGGTATAATTAATTTAGTACCATGTTGTGAAATGTATTTGTTACGTAATTATGAAACTTGAGCTTTTAGTCAAATAAATTAGCATCATGTAAATTTTTTTAAACAATAAATGTAATGTGAAATTTTCTTTTCATGTGTCTTTGATGTCTTTAATTTTTTAACCGTTGAAATGTTTTTTAAATGGCAGTCTTCCATTCAGGTGTCAATTTAATGTTAATTTCGTGTATAAATTAATTACGGTATGATTATTTAAATGTATTTCAACAATATGTAAAGCACATCGTATTCACAAATGACCTGCTCGTAAAAGACAAACGCATATGCGCAGACATGACAATGTATATGCATACAAAAGACAATATGCTGTCTTATTTATCAACAAATTATGGCCTATTAGTTGTACCCACAGACATATTTCAATCGGTTACACATCTATCGTCATTTGTATGGAAAACAAGCGTGTCACTTTTTCAGTTTAATTTCTGTATAAGAAAACCTTTGATTATAGATAATTTTAAAACATACTTGCAGATATAAGCAATTTATTTTCATTATCTCGGACAATCTTTCTTTTATAAATTCCTACAATTAAATATAATTATGTATTACTTTTGATTTCGTTTCGTCGAAGGAAGCTAATTTCGCCTCCTTTGCGCTACGTTTTTGACACGCTAATTACATGCACTAGCGGGATCTATCTAGATACATGTCTGTGGCTGTACAATGTTGCTATTTTTCATTACAACAAATGACGTCGTGCGATTTATTATCGCATAACTTGTCTACAACAATGGATATAATGAACACATCCTGTATCCGTCTGAAACCTTCCCAATGTTTGTCTTAAATAAAGTTAGGCTTAAAAGATGAATATCTTAAAAGATTTTGCTAGGGTTGTAACGAATTAACAATATACAATCATTTCGCAACTTCAATATTTGCATAATATTTGTTGATCACCCTGGAGACAATGTTGTTATGTAGATAAATTTCCTCTTATTGATTATTGCCAAACTGTCTATCTTTTCCCTGTTCGTAAACAATTCTAACGCGTGCTATCGGTACAACCTTAGAATTTAAGTAATTCTAAATAAAATGAAACGAAATAAAGTTCCTTGAGTAGTTCTTGAAATTGACCCCATATTTACGGAAAATATCATCATATAATTATTCATAATCGCAAATTTTCCCCATTGTGAATATTCAGTGTAATAAAATTTAATTTCAATTATGTTAGGACCGATCAAACTCGTTAGTCACGATATTAGAATATTGATCCTGATTGAAAATCTGTAGATAAATTACATACTTGACTTATTCCATTCTGGGAAACGATAGAATTTGTATTATTTTTGAGAGTAGAGTTACCCAAGTTTGATATTTAACTACAGAAATATTGAC
>DWPU01000120.1:0-10640 GCA_018251975.1 Urbanus esmeraldus
ATAAACCGCGCCACTATCGGGCGTCGCGCTGACCGCTATCGAAGGTGCTCCCGTCCTATCTGAACGGATGTTTATATAAGTGATAGGCAAACTTTCAGCAGTTTATTAACCTCCTGACTTTGAACTCAACTATTGATATGTAGCGTAATAACATCGCTCGTTTTCGTCACCGTTAAATTTTATTACGGTCCCGCCGCTCATTCATAAAGCGTTGACTTATCGCGACACCGGTTGTAGGATTTTTTTTAACGTAAGATAAACTTATTTCGCAACAATTTACCTTTCAGCACAACGTGTGAGACCAGCCTGATCGCGTATAATTTTTAAGCGTCAGATCTATACAAAATAAATAATTCATTATATATTTTAATTTTCTTATACCTATTTTAAGATATTCAGACTATGGTCAGACAAAACTAACATAACTTGAAACATTTACTAGTAATAGGATGAACTAAACATAGTCAAATCCAATTATTACCGTTTTCCGTGAATCACCGTTGCCTCATGCCGATGTCGTAGGTACACGACAAGTTCTCTTGCACTAAACTCGTACTTTCAGTGCAATAGTTTACGATAACAAGTTATCTCGCATCATTTAACTATCGTCACTGCCGACTTCCGTGTAAGCGAGTACTTACTATAATTATCCTCGTGGATAATATACGGTACTAATGCTAGAGTAAAACAAACAAGATAACTATGCAACAGTTCGAGTTAAAAAAAAAGCTCTATTATAATTTATAATATTAAAGTGAACAGAGTGTCAACGTGTCGCCTCAATTATCCAGTAAAAAATCTTCTAAAACTAGTCTGCAGCCCTGCAGAAACTGTATCTATACCATATCATAACCTAAAGCCTGAATCATGTCAATTTTTTATATAATAGATTGTAAATACAAGCTATTTTAGAGTTTAGAAATATGTTGACGTCTAGCTAATCAATGAGGCGATTTAAATTTGTAGTAGACACTCTCATTAATTATTTTAAATCATTAAATATAGATACTCATTTGAGTATGTATAGATATTTACCTATGAGTGAGAGGATTTGGTAAGCATATAATCGATTAGATTCTAAAGAGATATCGAATACGTGCTTAGAGTCGAGAGGGGGCCCTTATATTTGTCCGAGTGGTATGACAGTGTGTCATGCCACTCGGTACGTACGTCGTTTGTGAGTACCACGTAAATATATTAGTCATCTAATGCATCAAAACCGATTCACTTTACATAGTTTACTGTGAAGTTATCAGCTTATCGCCGACGTCAGCGGGTGAGCGGGTGAAATAGAGAGTGGGCGGTTATCGTCCACTGCGCTTGCGTCTCTCAAACGTCACCGAATATAACATTTACGTCATGCTTGGATTTTAGTGAAGCAATTCAATTGTTTTTCGGTTTTACGGCTTTCCATGTAATGCTACTTCGTTAGAAACGTTGACGTATGTTTAGGAACATGTCATATGTTAATAATAAGAAAATTTATCAATGATCTTTTCGTATCACTGACAAGAAGCAAACTTTAAAAAAAGAAGATATGAATGGACGACATAATTGACAAATATTGCGCAATTTAAATAAATCGCGGTCGTTGGTTTAAATTTGTTTGTTCTGCGTAACATTCATCCATTAAAAAAGATATGTGCTGCAATCATATAAAACTCTAGAAATAAAACAGCCTATCAATTAACATTAGCGCACTTCTTTAACGACATCAAATAAAATATATTGATTCATCGCTGATGTTACTGGACTTTTAAGGCTAGAATTAATCGTGCAATCACGAGCGATTGCGAGCAATTGCTTATTAGATGTAAGAAGAAGTGTGACCGTGGGCGCGACACAAGCACATATCGTTACGCGGTGTATAAGTGCGAATCGACGAGGCGCTCGGTTCGTGCAAACAAATAATAGGTTCAAATACCTGCGCCACTGACGAAAACCTCGACCGAATCTGCGGATACGTTCCGCTAGTGTGTCACACGGATGAGATATGTGAGTGAGCGCGTGGATGCGACAAATTCGGACATATACAGATAAAATACTATGTCTGAAACATTGCTTCAATCGGCGATGAATATAAAATTACAAATAATGCTTAAGATACAGAGCTATATCGATTTATACAATTCCTATTAGTAAAGAGAGTAAGAAGTATAACAGTAAATAGGTTATGGTTATGGTTTGGATTTGGGTATTTAGGTTAATTTTATAGAAAACATTCAACAATATTGGCCCAATGAGCCCAATTACATTTGCTCTTTAGAGTTCGCAATTCTACAAATGTAACAAATATAAATATTCTGGTTTTTAGCGTGACAAACAATTTTTTGTCCACTGACGTCAGCTGATCAACAATGACTAAGACTAAAAACATATCGGTACCATCGGATTTAAGTACGAAAATTTCATCATTAGCCAGATTTGTCGATGACTCAAAATGACACCATAGGTTACTTGCACTGCACTCGGATGACTGGTCCGCCCTTCGCTGCAGCCTCGCGGGCGGTTGCCTACAGGCGGCATGCCATATCCGTTGATAGTTTCTTAATCTATGAGATCAGCGGTGAGTCACAAGCCATTGCCACATCAGATGACTCAGTGCACCGGTGAATGGGAATGGGAAATCCATTGTTTCTCGCCGCGTCCTTAATTCTGCTCAGCTGTTATGATAATAGTGTGCTGCCGGTTCGTGTGGTAATTCTATTCTGTTAACAGTTATTGAGGTGTGTTGTTGGGGTGGAGGTTGCGATCGAAACAATGGACGTTAAAGCAATTTTATGTACTGAAAGCCGTTCCCTTAGCATTTTCCTCCTTTCGTTAATGTGTGCAATATACTTACAGAACTTTATGAAAGCAATACATATAAAATAAATATATACCTACAATTACATACGCCGTAGAATTTCTTTGCTATACAAAATAATTCACTTATAGGTACTTTATTATACAGGATATTGCAATAGCGTATACGAAGTACAAGTTTTCAGACTCTAACTTACTAAAATAATGAAATTAACACGTAAAAAGTTAAAATTACCGCCTTCAATCTAACTAACAATAAGTTCGTGTCTGGAATTTAATGAAAACAAAATTTACCCGATACCTTATTTACACGTAACATCTGTTCACAGTTCACATTAATTAATACATAATTAGGTTCAACAAACAATGATTAAAACAATATTTCTCCTTACTGTACATTTATTTCAGGTAATGTATTTGAAATTCTGAATCAAAATAAATTACTTTTGATGTTAACATTCTCTTTTAGTGGTATTCATTTTTGTAGTCTAAAAGTTTAGAAGTATTCAGAATTCACTTTTTTTAACCAACTTCCCACAAAAAAAGTTTATTTATTTGTCATGTATTTTTATATGTATTAAGAAAATAGCTATGTAAATGAGATTTTTATAAGGCCATTCTCACAATCACTTCAATATTTATTCTACGAGATGAAGATTTAATTGTTTGTACGTTTGATTTGAATAGGCTCCGGAACTACTGGACCGATTTTTTAAATACACCAATTTAAAGATACAACCTTACTACTATAGGCTATATTTTATCAAATATGTACGCCTTTTTACTTTTTTAACGCGGGTGAAACCGCGGGGATCAGCTAGTCTATCATGAAACAAACATTCTAACAGTACTACACATATACCATTTTTATTATGAACAACAAGGATAATAGGTATGTACATATTATTCTAATACAATGTATTACGGTAATAGGTATTGCGGATCCAATTTTTTTCCGGTCGGGTAAATCCGCGTGACACATCCGCAATCCCACGCGGTTCTCGCCGGGCGCCCATGTTTTATCCTATTTTCATATTTCGCACCGGACCTTAGTTATTGTTCGGTTCGTTGTTCAAGGTTCTGTGATTGTGTTTTCAAGGTTGGAAGTTGCACATGATTACTAGGTTTCGACTTCGTATTCGCTTATGGAAAAGGTTATTTATAAATAACTTTTGTCTTTGCATGGCGTCTCTTTAGTCAATGGGTACAGAGATATGAGAACGGAGAGTTCTACGAGTTAGTTCTTTTATTAGATCGGTGGTAAGATATTCGAAGATGAAGTACAATAACTCGAATGTTTCTTATTTAGGTACCTAAGACTTGAAATTCGAACACTTTTAGGATCCAAAAATAAATAAAACATAGTCTATAGCACTATAAATGACTTTGGAAAACGCAGACAAAGGTCAAGAAACATGTACCATTTATGGGACATTCAAAGATATTACGCCCCTAATCTTGTCCAGCGCATCTTCCCTGCAACAGGATTTACAGCGGCATCCTAAATCACAAACGGGGAATCAGATGTAAAACCGACAGGTGCGTGGAGAGGAACTTGTTAACATGCACTCAGCCTAACCATTAACCAGTCAACGCGCGGGATCGCGATGTGTGCGTGTGTTTTGTTGAAGGTTGGAAACAGCGGATCTTTGAATAGGATTTGTGGTAACATCTGTTGATGGTATACAAACTTTGAGCTTATCGCAGGACCGATGAAAATGCTTACGGAACTATGATTAAAGATCTCAAATACGACCAAGATCAATAGATATAGATCAATCCTCAAAAACTGAAGAATGGAAGTGGCAGCGTAGAAGAGAAAAAGAAGTTATGGCAAACAAAAACTAATATATAATTTGTATTGGATATTACATCTACCATGAGTTTAGATCATAAAGTCACAGCCGAAACCTTCTCAAACCGCAACAAATTTTCATTTGCAAGACTCGTATGTCGATGTTGAGAAATAAATATTACGTTCGGGCTGTTTAGAACAAAAAATAGCTAGTCGAAAATAGTTACAGCCGCGGCGCGCTCAGTTCACGGCAATTGCTATCAGCTGATTCATTCGTCGGGCTGGCGGCAGGCGGCCTTGCATGCAATGCAACGTCTGTCATTGACTCTAATTATTGTTTAGCAGGATATTTTCGCGATACAGCGGACAAAAGCCGATAGATAAACGCACGAATCAAACAGTTCTATGCTAGGTCCCTCGTCGGCAATTTTTTAATATTCGTTTCGCGTTTATTTGAACTGAACTCTCACGTGTACTAGCAATAGCAGCGTACAACCCATTGCACTGCGATTTTTTTAATATTGCGCCAAACCCTTACGTAAAAGTTAGCTCTCTTCACGAAAATGATATGGTTTTAATTAAAACTGTTTCTTACTTTTCTTATTTTAGTACAAATAAACATAAAATAGCACGGACAAAGGAAATAGCTTTGTTAAAATTACAATTAAATTTGTATTATTTTCACAATTTTTCAATTAAGGATATTTTGGCAGTAAATTAATACATTATGATTAAAGTTATTATTTAAATGACAAAGTATAATTTGCAACGTAGTTAAAGTACGAGGTTCAAGGATAAGTGCCTGGACTTGCAAGATTGTAGCGCCACTTGCAAATATTGTCGTTTGTATGCACGGGCATGGCTGAGAACGGTACAGTCGAGAAGAGTCATCTCATACAAATGTGAACAAAGGATGGGCTTACGTTGTATCTTGTGTCATCTCGTTAGGAAACATGTTTAGTATTAGACCGAGCAATTAGTATTTAGAGATCGAATTCATATTTATTCAGTTGGTAACCGTAATTTGGACAAAAAGATTATAAGCAAATGGGGAACGGAAAAACTATGATGAATGAAACTAGTATTTATACATGCGATAAAAATGTCGTCGATCAAGTTTCGGAAGCAAGGTGACATCTGTGACCCAAAGGTGACCCGAGACCGCACGCAGTTCGACGAACTCCGTATACCTTTGCGGTAAGCTGATTAGACAGTTGCCAAGTTATTATTTATGGTGTAAATTGTATACTACAATATTGTTACTGCGATTGACAGTCATTATACATATGATAATATAGTCATCGGCATCGTCCCTATCAACACTGAGCTAACCAGTTAATTCGATATCAGATTTGATTTTAACAACTTTCCCTAGTACAAAGCACGTAACAAGAGTAATAAACGCTTAATCGAGACCAAGTAAAGGACCTAAGTACGAGTCGTAAAGTTTTTACAAGAAACCGTGAGGTGCGCGGAGAAATTAGCTCGTTACATGGGCGTTGGTAACACGAGTTTAGCAACATTGTATTGGAGCGGTACTTTGTTAAAAGAAATATAAAATAAGAGTAGCACGACGTAGCGTATTTACCCCCACGGGCGGGCAATAGAGGCAGCCGCCAACTAATTGCGAAAAACGAGATTAACGCTCACTATAGAGGCACTAAACGAGGATAGCTCTGTTTACCGCCCCGGTTTCGTTCCTTTTACAACACCACTAATAGACTTATTTTATTACGGAGAAACGTCGAGATAACATTTATATTTAGCAAGTTAGTAATCATCGTTAAACCAACACCATTAAGTGTCCGACCGACTGTGTGAATTGAATGTGTGATCAGTAAAGCGGCGACAAGTTTTACAGGCACCGATCCATTTAGTTAATTGGATTAATGAGAATTTTTATAGGCAATATGTTAACCTATACAATCCTACGGCGTATTCCATTTAGAAATGGATACCGCTGCCGGTAAGAAACTCCCGAGGGAGGACTTCCGCGTCGACTCATATTTTTGTAACAAGAATCTATTCGTGTTCGAGATAAGGAGTATAGATTGGTTTGTATGAATGACTAAAGAATGCTTCGGTTTACAAGCAAAAGAATACAAAAGGCTTGCTACCTGTATATTTCCCCTTCTGTGTGACGTTAAACCGTAGGTACGAATAGTTAAGAACATGAGCATATTCTATCACCAAACCTCAACAAAACATCAATAGAAAGACTGCACTTATAGCATAAACAATAAATTGGAGGCGGCTGTCAACATGTCTTCTAAAGCAATTAACCGTTTACTTACTGGTGAGTACTAACCTAACCTAACGCTAAGCCTATGGTATGATTTAAGGGCGCCTAAAAAAAACAAAGTACATCCGCATAAACAGATGCACGCACTAACAAACAGTAGTACCTACCCACTAAGTTCCATACTCTTAACGTAAATTTTAAAACGAGCGAAACGGTAACCAAACGCGATCCTATCACAACAATAACATATCGTTTGCTACAACAATATTGATTTACAAAACAATTTCTCCGACCGCAATAATTTAATACATCCAGCATGTCTACATCGGATGCGGATCTCAGAAAGTTGTTTGCGAGACGTATGTTGTATGTAGTCGGGTACGTACCGCGTCGGGAAATCATAACAAACTGTAATCTATCACCGTATGAACGTACGGTAAGGACGGTAAGTGTATCGCCCTTATTCGGGTTACAAACCGCAGCGAGGAGGTAGGAAAGGCTCGTTAGATTGATATAAGTGTGCTTAGGAAACATTTAAGGCTAGACACCCTTTACTAGTAAGGCGTCTGGTTTTCTTTGTCTGTCTGTTTGGCTGAAGTAATATTCTAAACGGTTGGACCGATTTTGACGGGACTTTCACTGGAAGATACCTGAAGGTCTAAGGTGTAACTTAGGGTACTTTAATTTTTGAAAAATACATTAGGGCGTATCGTCGCGGGTCAGCCTGGCATCATTTATGTTTAAATATGTATGCGTTTTTACTTCTTTAACGCGTGTGAAACCGCGGGGATCAGCTATCATTTATAATTTTCAATCCCTAATCGGATTGTTTTTAAATTATTGCCTCAGAACAAATCATGACAGTATACGTCTAAACTCTGTAAGGGGCGTATCTGTTGCATCCTACCGTGTAACTTAGTTCCGTTTACGCGTGAAACTTTATTACCTACTAAAATTAACGTTGCAGCTAAGTTAACTGTCTACTTTAATGGCTAATGCAATATGGTCGATTGTTTTTTAAACATTTTCAATAGTTTGTCTTGAAATATTTAAGCCACTAATTATTCGGCGTTTAATTGGCCAAAGCAACTTATGTAGAAATGTTATTTTATTATTTATTGATCACGAACACTATCAAAAACTATTAGTCTTGAAGATATGCAGAAGAAATAATTTTACCTAACGCACAAAATAAAGAAGGAGAGATTATTGGCCACAATATAAAGCATCAAGCTGTTAACTTAAAACGTTGAATAATTATCCTTAACCGTAAACAAAAGATTAACGACCGGACTATGCCGGACAAAAGATTACACCCCTATGCACTTTTACAAAAAAAAAACGTCCGAAAAAATAGTAAAAAGTGAAGAGCCTGAACAAATTACTTAAAACAATCGTGTCCGGTAAGATTAACGCGGTATCAGGCGACAAGGGGACAACGGTGGCTAATTGTCGGTAATCGGACAAACGAGATTACCGACCGGACTGCCCTCGTACGGTCGAATACGTTTCCACTTCACTACCCCGTACGGTTCAGGGATATCTAGTTTCGGAATTAAATCAATAACATTTTCATCGTATTTTTTTCATATTTGATTTGTTTTGATGAGTTAGATTTTTTTAATTATCCTCTATTGAGCGTATTAAATAACAAATATGTGATTTGTACCTGAACTTTACTTAGAAAACAACGAGACATAGGTACACAATTAAGTAATTAACATCAATTATTAATAACTTGACTGTCTTTATTGTTGAAAATCGTTAAAAAACAATATTTTTCACCAATGGAAACGGGCCGTCACGGGAACAAAACGGAACGGAGCGGCCGGCCCGGCGCCGGATCCCGACGCCCGTCCCGATCGCGCCTGACGCAATCCAATTACTAAAAGGGAATTGTTGTTTTAAAAACGGAATTTTTCACGCTACACTCGCAACCCCATCTCGGATTACACGTTTTTCCGACCGAGGCTCGCTTCAGCTTTCAGGTCGGGAATTAAGAAGACGACACTCTAAGTCAATTTCGCCTCCAACCGGATAATTCTGTAGCTAGTCTGTATTCGACTAATTGGTGGGAAGATTCATTTAACGCTTAAAGAAAACAATTCTACAACACGATCAGGAATAAAGTTAAACAACTTTATAATAATCTTAGGTCAGGTTATAGGTGCAGAGAAACGTGGTTGAGACCCTAAGCGTATGGCGTTATCGAGTTACCCATGAGTATCGGATGACCAGTTTGTTCTTTTTGCTCCCATGACTACCACTACCTAGTTAAATATCAATTTCAACAGCTTTTAGGATCGCTTACATGGCGGCTAATAAAAACAAAACTCGATAGAAATAAATCAAAACATTGCGGCTTAATAAGGGCGAGGGCAGTGTATCGTCCATTATTCTTAAACAATATAAACTCGGCGATACAATAATATCTCGCAAACTTAGAAATTAAGGGCACGACAAATCACATTTCTCTTAAAATTTAATGAAAACATTTCGCGAAGGAAACGTAAGCTGCGAAGCGGATTGTTTTGAAATGTTAATTTTTGGAGTGACATAATTTTATTGGCTGCTAAGCAGATTATTGTTTGCGTCTAATACAATCAAATTATTTACAGAACTTTTATCAGGTATTAGCTTTTAATCTAGTATAAATAATGTAGTAAAATCCGATTGAACAAACGTAGAAAGTGACAGTCCAACCGAATTTACATAGGATTATATTTTTGTCACAAATTTGTTGGTAATCAGAATTACAAAGTTAATAACCAGTACTATTATTAGAATTTAAGATGTAATATGTACAAATTAAACAACTTGAAAAAAATCTTATACTATTTACTAGAAGTTTTCGTTAAAATGTAGTTCCTAGCTAGTTAAAATTTAATTTACTTACCAACGTTTAAGCTTAACAAGTTAATGACAAAACTACTTACAAAACCTACTTTATTGAAACCTTATACTCCCTTCGCTGGGTATTTAATATTAATTGGATGACCTATAAAACAGGACGAGGCTAGCCAATTACTCCAAATCAGGTTATGGTATACCTACATTATAATTACATAAAAGGTACCCACGCTAATTTATATTCGAACTGTAAGCGCATGAAGTTGGATTTCTGACTTTAAATTCAAAATACAACTATTTATCTTATTAATTATAGGCAGTTGTATGAAGTGTTGTGAAATAATTTAATTATTATGAATGAAACAACGAAGCATTAAAAAGTCATGACGAGTTATTTTACTTCATTTACATTTTATCGAAGAATTTTCAGACTCTGGAACATTAAGACGTATTATGTTAACTTAAAAATGATTATTTAGATAATATTTTAAATGAAAACAATAAAACCAACGGAATTACGCAAATGAAACGAGAAAAATAGATTAAAAATTATCTGATAAATTTATTCGGTTCATACATGTACCTATCTTCAGCTTTTATTACGAATTCTTAGTAGTAGTAGTAGTAGAATCGACGGTATAGGAAAAAGTAGGTAGTATAATGATTCTAAACTTAATAATTTAAAATACCTACTTGTTCATGAATGTTTTGGCTTTCCTGAACTTTCATCTGATCAATATAGACATAACATAACAGCAGTTTTCGTCCGATCGTATTAAATGAATTAGACGTAGACCGCAGGGGCAGTAAATTTCGTAAAAGCCCTCCAACTCAAATCTCTTAACAACAACATTCAATGAACTAAAGGACCGTCAGCGAATTTTATTACGCAGTCAGTACATCGGCACACGTGTATTCCACATACTCGTATTTACGAGCTATGCACTT
>DWPU01000121.1:0-10621 GCA_018251975.1 Urbanus esmeraldus
CACACATTTAGTATAACTTGAAGAAACTATTTGACTTGTTCCGACAATATACCGCCAACCCCTGGATTTAATCCAAACTTTGACAACCACGGCGCACCATACGCCGCGGCAATAATTCAGTCATCACAACGTCACCGAATGCCCATCAAAAGCATATTCGAAAGCCGTTAAAACCAACCGTGTCCGCATCCCGTACCTAATTGAGACGTTTACAAAGGATGTGATTACGAGCGGACATAAAACGCCTTATTTCGACCGAGACCCAACTCTGGAATATGGAACGAACATTTGTTAGTCTGCTTATGCTTACGCACGCGTGTGTATTTTTTGTATGAAGTGGTTAAGGCCAGTAATGGTCACTGCCACACATGGACATCTGTAATCAACCCCGAACAGGATTCCTATATGAGGAAGGGTACAGGAACGTTCTTCCACTTTAGTACTCTGTAATAAGGTAAAAATAATGGCGATATTGAAGTTGGTTAAATATTTTTTTTATGTCCTTTAAAAAATAAAAATTTGCATCCATTGGTACGTAATGGTTTAAAAAATAAGAATTCAAAATTAATTTATCTGTGTACCGAAATACATTATAAAACAGTTCTTGGGGCCCACCTTTTAAGCAACTATATATGCTTGTCTTTAGCAGGCCCCCACTTTTTTCTACTTATTTTCCAAATATACATAGGTCAGTGCCTTTAATGAAACTTAATGAAACGATAGACCAGCAATATCCGTCAGGACTAAAACTTGGAGGTGCTTTTTCATATTAGGATGCATTTATTTATAGGTATTCAAGTAAACTATAAAACATTTATCACGCATTAGGCATGCTTATTAGCTAATTTGAAACAATTCATTCGCGTTATTAAATTTATATATTCAAACAAACTAACCGAACGAGTTAGGCCGAACAGACTAAATGCGTTAGTGGAAAAAATGGTGGAACAAACCGTCCGTGGAAATGGGACGTTTGACAAAACCGGAGTACAGCCAGGTCGAATAATTAGTGTAGTATAAATAATCCAGTACTTGATGACATGGCACAGTGCACTTCGTTGGCTCACTGGAATACCTTGTCAGCAAAATGAATTCTTTGGTGGTAAATGTTATTTGTGATTTCAAATGAGTAACTTATTTTATTTCAGAAACGTTGCCTGCGAAATAATAGTTCAAATTCGTTCAGGTGTCATAAATAACATATAATTTTATTATAACTCCTAATCATTTTTAGGTGTCATGTCTATTGGCAATTGTAGCAGCAGCGACGGCTAACCCACCGCTCGCGCTGTTCCATCCCGTCGCCACCGTCGAAAGTATAGTAAGTTGAATCTAACATTCGGATTGTAACATAATAACTCTTACACTGATTTATGATTCATAAATAATTGGCATTACTTTTACTTCACAGCCAAATCCGAACTACGGGTTCCACTACGCGGTGAACGACCCGATGACCGGCGACAACAAGGCGCAGTGGGAGACGCGCGACGGCGACGTGGTGCGCGGCGCGTACTCCCTCGTGGAGCCCGACGGCAACGTGCGCGTGGTGGAGTACTCCGCGGACGCGCTCAGCGGCTTCAACGCCGTCGTCAAGCGGACCGGCCCCAACCTACACGGGTACGTTCCCATAGCGCACGGAGCGCCCATCATCACGAAAGCCATCGCCCCGATCGCTGAAATTGCTCCGATAGCCGAGGTTGCCCACGTCGCCGAGGTGGCCCACGTCGCCGAGGTGGCCCCGATAGTCCACGCGCCAATCATACATGAGCCGATCGTCGCCCCGATAGTGGAGCCGGCGCCGGTCCTCGCCCACTTGCCCCTCGTGGACTACCTGCCCATGTCGCCCTTGATTTTGCCCCCACCGTCTCCGTGGGTATCGCTCTCCGGTACCACGTACGGGAAAAAGGGCAACATTGTGCGCAGATGGACCGCCGGCCCGATCCCCCTCAATGGCAATAAGGTGACCATTCGAACAAAGCACCACTGAGGTGATAACTTAAATGTGCCAATAATATAACTATGATGTAACTTCTCCGTGTATAGGTAACCATTAAGTTACTCACGGCGCTAGTGTGTTCTTGCATATGAACTGTTACGTGCAAAAGTACACATAGGTCATTAGAAGTTAAGCTGTATGTATTTGGTATATATCCAGAATCCAGAGCAATGAAGTGTACCTGAGTTAAATGGGTTATATGAGTGAAAATAAATACCTATACTATTTACGATCATTTTCATTTAACATAATTTATTTTGATAATTCAACTGTATCCTGAATCTATTGTATATTGAACAATTATTAATTGTATAGTCAACAAAATGGTCTATGACCTAATATGACATTGGTTGACAAAAGTCGGGAGGGTTAAAGGCTAGACCTAATTCAAGGTTATTATTCGACCTAATTTGATTGTACTACAACCCCATTTGATATAATTATAACTAATAAAACACAATTAACATCATTACCGTCCGCGTGGTCAACGAAACGTGAAATGGACCACAGACGGTTACGGCGCCGGCGTTGATGGAGCGTTGTGCTTACATCATCACATTATGCGAACGTTGCAACATATTAGATCACTAATGCGTTCGATACACGCAGGACATGACAAGATGGAGTGCCCTATTACAGAGGGTATACAACTACATAATCGCGGATGTTTTCGTGCGAATTATTGTTTAAGATCGCGCATTTTGTTTGTGTAAAAGTAGGCATAACGTAATTAACGTAATATCATATAATTTTCATCATAAACACACGTAATACATGAGTAACAATAACCATATAAAACGTGTAATACAATCATTTGTGAATAAAACATACTAAACCTATAATATAGACTTCAGTAGTGAGTTTGTGAAAAAAAATCCACAAGTTAAACATAGGATCTCGTCCTGTTTCAGCGAGAGTTAAAAATTAAATATATTAATGCTACTCACCGGATTATTGTCTTCGTCGACATCGTATTCCTCTCTTTGAACCATCATTAACTTCCCGCTTGCATTTATTACCTGAAATCGTGTACTATATTAGCATTGTCGTTACTACGTTACTATTGCTGTTGTCAATACAATCATCTATGTATTATAGTAGTCAAAAAATTTAATATGTCTTTATTATACTGTTACATAGAGGAGAGTAGGATGCGGCAAAGTAGGTATGTGATGTATGAAGTGGTATTGATTATATAAAGCCTGTTGTTTGCCTGTCGATTATAATGATGTTAAGGCTAGAACATCACCGTAAAAATGCCTTATATCAGATACTAGCCAGTTAGGTGGGTTGAGTTCATGAATTCCGGTGTATTGTATGGAGGACTTTACTTGTCAATGCCGGATGCGTAAAAAGGCTATATTGTACGTAGCAATGAAACTGCCACAATGCAACGGGGCGAGAGTATGAGTGACAGCGTACACTTGTGCACGTATGGTTAACAGGCTAGGTCCTACGTCATCACTGTAACTTTAACAGTATTTTTTTTATCTAAGTTGCCATACCTGGGATCAGAACCTCCCGCTACTTGTTAGAGAGGCCAAGTTTCAATTATTACACTATCACTGCTTACCATACCTAAGTTGCCACCTAATAACATCCAATATCACGTACCAGCGAGTCAGGCGCGGCGTGTTGCGCGGCGCTCCCGGGATTCGCGGGATGTGCGGGATGCGCGGGATGTCCGGGATGCGCGGGCTTGCGCGGCGGGCCGGCGGGGTCCTGCAGGCGGCACAGCGACGCCGACACCACGCAGGCGGGGTGCGACAGCGCCGAGATGTCCACCGCCTGCACGCACCGCACCTCGATGTTGCCCGCTGTGCGTAACGTTGGTATATAGTACGATACATTTGAGCGATCCCGTAAACCTTAAAGCAATGTATGCAGTGCCTGGCGAATTGAGGCCAATCGATGACATAAGAATAATCTTTCTGTAAGGAGGAATACGCTATACATATAACTTAGGTAAAAAAAATAAGTGTTCTTCTCCACACCTTCAAAATTACAGCAATATAATGATTAGGTATGACTCAAAATATTAACTAATTGAAATCATTGGAATCTTATGTAAAGAGTATCTGAAGTTTGTATTAGATTAGCGGTAGCTATGATATACTGAGCTTAACCCAGTTATTTGTTAATTAACTTGCAATTCAAAATAATAAATGAATAATATTTGCATACAATTTGCAATATCCCGGCGATACAGTGTCGATTTCATAAACAGTGTCATAATTACGATTAATAAACTAAAGAACCTATTCAGTATTTTTTATTAACATAAATCGTATTTTCCACCGTGTTTTTAGAGTTCCGTGCCATTTGTAAAAAAACAGAACCCTATTACTAAACCTCCACTATCAGTCCATCTGTCACAGGGCTCTATAAAAGCTAGACACTTGTAATATTTATCATGAAACATGAAAACAAAACCAACATACTATTATCAATCCACACGAGCTCGTATATGGTGACGAGCGCGTCGGCGGCGAACACGACGAGCTGGTCGGCGAGCGCGTCCAGCACGGACACCTGCGCCTGCGCGCGCACCACCTTCGCGTGCCGGTTGTCCAGCTTCGCGTCGCGCGGGTAGAAGCGGATCTCGTCGTGCCCGTCCAGGATGCTGTAGCAACCTGGATAGTACAAACTTTATTACCCTGTGCTAGTAAAAGTACAGAAGACGATTTCAAGACGCATCTCGTGAAAGATGACGACACATGATCCTGTTGACGCTAGCGCTAGTTTTTTAATGAAACTAACGGAGCACGGTCAAACACTTTCGTTTAATCTACCAGGAGATCTGTCTTTGCAGAACTTCTGATATTTCCCTTTAACTGATCATTGCTAAAGGTATAATTAAAGTAATGTAAATTATTTTGTATTTGTCACATCAATCTTAGGATCAAAGTGGCAATGTCTCATGTGTGATTTTACATTACTATTCAGATAGTTACAATACGAGATATTTAACCGACCGACTTAAAAAAGGTTTTTTTTTAATTTGGTATCCTGAACTTTGGCTCTACGATAGATGTTTTTGTTCTACGAAAATGAAAGTCTATCCAGAAAACGGTCTACGACTTAATCATGTTTAGTGAAACGACAAAGGCATATAATATCCAACACACCAATGACCACGTAGTCGCGCCACCAGAGCATGCCGCCGGTGACCACGAAGTCCTTCTCCTGCGCCTCGTTGCCGAACAGCTTCCAGCGGCGCGCCGCCGTGCTGTAGTGCGCGAGGCCGGTGCGGCCCGCCACGCACACGTTCACGCCCGCCTCGTCGATCGCGCTGTACTGTACGCACACATCAATAATATACTTTTTTTTAAATTTTGAATGTACGTGTATGGCGAAATCCAAAACTATAGGGTGTAAAGAAAGTGCTGAAAAGAATTAAGAGACCCATTTCAGTTAAAATTAATTTTTTCAGCATTTTTTGCCATACCTTATAGTTTCGAATTTAGCCATGCACGCACACTTGTTAACTTGATCCTGTGACCGGTAAATGGATGTATAAATAAAAAAAAGGATGAGATCAGAGATGAGAAGGAAAACGGATTGTTAAAAAAAGTGTCAAACTAATTTTATGCGCGATATAATTTTTGTGGATAATCCTAGGCAATTAAAACCTTCGAATGAAGAAGCGAAACATTAACATTTTTTTTTAATAAAAATACTGAATATTTCCTTGAAATATTATTGTAGCGTGCTTATTATGGCATAATAATCAGTCAAACTACCCATTAGTGTAAAATTGAATCACAGTAACTTTTCTTTTAAGATAATAAAAATAAATGAAGATAACACAAATAAATAATATACAAACCCGCAAGGGCCAATTGCTTGATATGTAAGTAGCCGGCAAGGGCAGCACTATCCACTGCTTCCTGCACTCATTATCATGCACGAAGTCCTTGTACTTGGCCTTGCTGGTGTACACCGGGGGCTGGTCCGGCCCGTTCTCTTGATACGCGTCCCCCGAGGAGTCGATGATGGACACCTTGGTGCGTTTCGTGAGATTGTCTTCCAAGTTCACGTATAATTTGTCAGCCCCTTGCAAGTATAGGTGGCGCTGGTTGCTCTGTCATTGGAATACATTAATTTGTCTGGTTAATACGAATTTAAATAACAATTTCGAGTTACCCAAGCCCTACAAATCGAAACGAATTGACAGAGTTAACAAAATATAATATTGCTACCAATTATTATGAATATATTTTGTCTGTTATAGCTAAACGAATATTAAAATAAGATTTTTATTAATAATAAAGATTTAAAATTTCATATTTACCATACAAGGATTTACACTAAGTGGACTTTTGACAAAATCCATTTGAATTAAATCAGATTTTGAGTCCTCCTACACTTTCACCATCCACAGTTGGTAGCCCTCAGTTGCCCATTCCTGAAACATTTAACACATTACACACCTGTTTTTTTAGATACATGTAGTTACAAAATTAATATATTTTTGAATTTAGAATTGTACTCTATAAAAACATAGTGAATTATTAATAAGACATGTTTAAAGTGCGCAATAATAATTACCTGCGTGCGTGCATGCTTTTAGGTGTATGTATGCACGGGCTTATTTACTTGTACGTGTAAAAGTATGCGTTAGCGTGAGTACATGAGGACGCGCCTACTAGCGCGTGCTACGTGCGCGTATTTGTGAGCGTGCATGCGTGCACACATATATTGGTGTGTGTGAACGGTCCACGTGTGTGGGTGTGTGCGGTACTGACCATGCCGGTGACGACGAGCGGGCAGCCGGGCGCCAGGCCGTGGTCCCAGGCCAGCGAGCACATGAGCAGCGCGCCGAACGTGCTCCAGGCCGCGACGCCGCCGCGCTCCCAGCTCGCGGCCACCGCGCGCCCGTCGCCCGTCCATCTGTTTACAAGATACTGGGTACTTTTTTTTTCTTAAAATTGTTTTACAACCACGGATCAAAGTCCTTTACAGCCTTCATTTATTTTCTTTACTTATGTCTTATCCTAATGGATATCCATAAGGAAGATGACGATGATGAGATGGGTTCAGTAAAGTGGTAGGAACTTTACTAGGACTTCTTTATGAAGTCTTGGAACAAACACGAAAAGTCACCTCTTGCTGAATCATATCACTTTCCCACACGCATGCACATAGATACTGGGTACATAGCTACATACAACAGACATATTATATTTGATTATGCATACAATACAGAAATAGTGGTGGTGGCGCTGAAGTCATACCACAAGAATAGTACCACATGTAAAGTTAAAGTCAAAATGACCATACCTCATACATTTAACTGGCCCAGGGTCCCCGGGGAAGTCTTTCGAACTGAGCACCATCGTATGAGACAGCTCCAGGCCCCCCGTCACCTCGTCTATCGTGAACACATCTATCTGTGAACTGAAATGAAATGGTAATTAAAAAGAATTTAATAACATACAAAAAATTATTCCCATTGTTATGCGTATATATATTTTTTTCTAACATTACTTTGTCTCTAATACATAGTACTAGAACAATGTTATCTTGTAAAAACATTGTGCTTCGGATCCAAACGAGTGTAGATAGCAGCTTACTTAACTTAAAATATTCGGATACACCAATTAAGATTACAATTCTTTTTATCTTTACAAAATTTCTCATGCAAGATATGTTTAAAATATGTCTATACCATAATTTGGCAAAGCACAGCCGTGGTTTTCGATTAAAAAAAGTTTCGGCTTTGGAATGAACCTTATTAACCAATAGATCCTAAAACGCTTCTTACTAACATAAATACTTACTTCTTTCGTCCAATGGCGATGAGCCTGAATTTGTGATTGACTCGCGCGCATGTTGCATCGTCGATGTTAGGCGCCCATATACCCTGCACTGCCTGCAAGTACACACAAAGAAGGATAACCAATTATAAACTTATTTAACTCATCGTCTGTGTAGGTCAAAAAGTTATCACTGATATCTGAGGGCATCACAATAAAAAATATGTACATTTTTAAGTATTTTCAAAACGTTCCCCTTGAATGTAATGTTAATATTTCTTTCACATTAAATTCTTTAATAACAAATAACAATAACACCCATGCCTATATTGTTATGAAATTAAAATTGGCAAATCACAAATTAAGATATGACACCAAAGACTATGCTCTGTGTCAAGACCCACATACATTTTTTTAAACTAATTACAGCACTGATACTTTCCTTGTTTTGCTTTGGTATCTGTAGTTTTAAAGATCAAAAATAGTCCCTTGGAATTTCTCTAGCCAATACAAAACAATGGCGTTAATAACAAAATGAACGTGTCACATTATGTTTTTATTGCATTAATGATGGTTGATCATACATATCATATAATGTAAAAACAATATATAGCCATTCGTACAAGCATAGATATGTGTCTGTCCTAGCAATGATAGACATTCTAATACAAGAAACATATTTTCAAGACCTTAAAAAGTAAGACACCGAGATAGAAAGTTACTGGCTTGTAAAAGGATGATAAAAATTTGCATAAAAGTTTATGATACACCTATAATAAATAGCTTACACATTTTAGAACTGACACTACTACTATATAGTTGACTGTGGAGTGTTAAACATTACACAACTACACTTTTAGCTTCTGTTTATTGTTTCAAAGTTTTATTTAGCTGTGTGGTAGTTTTTCATTACCTACACATACCTAAATTTTAATCTTACCATCATAACTGTATCCCAATTTATCTCAGGTAACTAAAAGAAAATTTTGTTTAGAATATATCAAATAATTTAATTCTTATTAAACACAAAAATTCAATCATAAAACATATCTATCTGTCTATCAAAATGTGTTACGAGAACCATTTCACAAATTAACGGACTTCCTACTACAAGACAGAATTCAAGTCAAAAGTTTAACATAAAGAATGTTTAATAAGTAATTTAAACATCCTTTAATACAACTTAATTAAACAGTCTCTATGCAAATTCCAAGTAGTGAAACGGTGGCTTACATTGGGATCAAACTTGAGATTGGGCGCGGTGAGATACGCAGCTCTGCCGTCGTTGAGCGTGATGCCGAAGCCGCAGACCAGCGGCGAGTATTCTATGTCGTTCACATGTGTATTGTCTTCTAATATTGGCTCAGCTATAAAATAAATTAAAAAAATAATGTTATGGTGTTAACTTATGGGATTTACAATTGAAGTATACAACAGTAAATTGATTTATGAATGAATCTCAAACAGAAAATATACAATGCCCAGTTAAAGGAAAACACAAAGCCTGTTTTCTTGATTGTGATAACAATATATTTTTAATTCTACTCTACTATTATTATGAATTTTTAGGTAATGATATTTCATGGAAACTAATTATATATACCTTTAGACACTTGTTGGTTGATGGAGAAGGGTATTCGGCCAAGGTCTAGGCAGTAGTCTCGGTTCTGCGTACCGTCCCATCTATATCGCAGCAGGTGCGCGCGAGTTGTGCACACCAGGATCTCCGTCCCAGATATACAGCACATTCTAGTTATCTCCCCATCCCATACAAGTATTTCCTTGAACTAAAAAAAACATTTTTATGACAAACCTCGAAATTTTTAAACTGAGTTTCCAAGGGAAAAATTAAATTGAGCCACAGCAAAACATGATGGAATATATCTAAATATTTAAGTCTATAGGAGTTTCATATAAGTGGAATTCTTTGAGGTTCATTTCTGGGGAAGCCACTGTCACACCTTTTTCTGCCTTTTAGCAGTATTGGCGCTGTTGTCTTGTTCTAGTAGAGTGAATGAATTTATTATTGCTACTATAGAAATAGTATAGAAACATGTGTTATTTGTACCACAATAATTTTATCAACAATTACCAAAGTGATCTTGAGTGAGGGTATAATCTCCTTAACAAACAGCTCTGCAGAATCCCTGCGCAAGCTGGCAGAGGGCGGGTCCTGCTGCTGGTAGGCTGTTTGATCGCTCTGCATCTCCACATTGTACAATATTAAGTGTCCCTCTGATGTCTGGAAGAATATTATACTGCATATGAAACTTTATAAACAATAATCTAATAGTTTGAAACCAAACAACTAAGCTAAAAGAAATAATGCTAGATTCATATATAATATTTTATCAATTAGTATATTAACTACATACTTTTTCATTCTGGTCTATTCATATTTTCAAAAAATCTGATATAATAATACATACGGATATACAAATCATAGAAGAGTCTGGCTTCCATTCCACTCCAACATTGACACCTAACCGCTGTAGAGATTCCTCGCTCCGCTTGTGGTACACTACTGGCACTGTTGGCTGTAAAATTTTAAAAGTACTATTATTGATGTCATCCATACTCAAAGTGTGCTCCGTGGACCCCTGGGGCTCCGCGAGAATAGTACAGGTGTGAATAGAAGGGTGAGAGTGAAAGGGAATAAAGGAGTCAAACAACAAAGGTCTCTACCACCTTTAATATTCTGGGGGTTGAGATCCGCTGATTGTGATAAGACAAGAACATGTTTTGGCTGTCTTTGTGTGATTTTCATTTATTTAGGAAAATTTATGATGTTTAAAACTGATACAGTTTTTTATGGAATAACACATGCAACTTTCACGATTTTGCTGGTAAATACATAGACGTT